>LT658464.1:0-30917 GCA_900128575.1 Stramenopiles sp. TOSAG41-1
TCGTCTGCACCACATCCTCCAAGGTCGGATGCCCATTCAAAATATTATAGCGCCAGAATCTTGTCCTCGATACAACAACTGAAGGAAAGAAACGCTCAACTGACAAGCAACAACATTTCGGTTGAAGAGAAATTAAAGACTTTGCCAACAAGGAGCGAAATAGACTCGTTGTTGCTAAGCACGCTTGAGCCACTGACGAGTGAATTTAACTCAAAGTTTGATCAATCAAACCAACGGTTGAAGAAACTGAATAACATATATTTAAAGGTTGAAAAGGAAATTAATCGCCAAGCAAAACGACAAAATAGTAAAGCTAAAGACAATGGTTTAAACGAGCCTGAAAGGCAAGGTCTGAACAATAAGAACATAGAGCATATCATAGAGCAGGTCGAGGCTCGTCTTTTTCATAGGTTAGAGAAAATGATCGTAGATCGAGTGGATCTGATATCTTTAAGGTCACAAGATAAAATGCTTGACAGGTTCAACGAGCAGCTGAAAGGAAACTTGTCCAGCATAATTCAGACTGAGGTTGAGAAACATGTAGAAAAACGATCCATGTTAAATGATGATAATGTCATTCTTGCCAGACGCAGGCGCCTTCTATTGAACCAACAAGACATATACAATAATGGTGTTAAGAAAGGTGATGAGCATGCAACTGTAAATGAAAATATGAATCAAATTCGTAAAGAGCACAAACTTATGCAGAACAGCTTGATTTCTTTAAGAACACAGGTTCGTGCCTTGGCAAGAGTTGTTTCGTCGTTAAAAACCGATGTTACTTCACTTCTCAGTTCTCAAAATTCATCCATGAACGATAAACCAGCTTTGGAGAAGGACGGACCAGAAGATGGCGAAGTCGTACCTTTAAAATTGTATCATGTAGGATAAGTGCTTTTGATCTACAGCATGATAATATCAGGGTATTCTACGCGCAGAAATGTGAAAAAAGGCATTTTTATACGAAGTATATGTTTTAAAAATATACATTTACAGGACACTGGTTGTGCTCGAAGGGGGTTTAAAACTATGGCGTAGCGTTGAGCTTTTTCTCATTGCGTTCTTCATTGCTTGTTTCGCAAAGGGAGAAGCATTATTGTCTGAATTCTCCTTGTATATGTCCTCCATAATTTTCTTTTCTCCTGGACTAAACAAAACATCATCAAGTGGACTCTCCATGTTGTACTCGTTCTCATGTTCTTGATCAAAGTTTTCGGCAATATCACCGTCCGTAAAAGGCATACCATCTTGATTTCGTAATATGTTTATAAATTCAGAGGGACACTCCCATACACTTGCACCAGTAACAGTGTTTTCATAATAAATATTTCTGTTTTCATCGTATCTATCAACCCATTTTGGCGGATTCCAATCACTTCCAGTTACTGCATTCCAATAGTAGGTATTTCCACTGTCGTCGATCATTTCGTAATACTCTGTGGGCAATACCGTAGTATTTTTTCGCTTTGGGGTAGCATGATTGTTTGTTGATTCGGCTTTATTCTTAGATTCTTCTTTATCGAGCTCCTGCAATCTTCTTCGTTTTTTCTCCAATTCAGCCTTTTGCTTTTGCTGTTGCTCTTTTTTCTTCAGACGAATCCACTCAGCTAGTTTATCTTCTGAGTTCTTGTTCTTTTCGTTTTCATCTTTACGAGGCTTCTCAACCTTTACTGTTTCTTTATGCAATTTTGTCTTGCAAGATAAAGCAACGCTCCATCCTCCCCAACCCACACGATTCATTGCACGCACCCGAAATTCGTATTTACGATCAGGTAATAAATTCTTTTTACGGCAATCTGTGCCTTTCAGAGTTGATGATGCGGTTTGCCAATTAATGCTACCAACATGGCGCCACTGCAACTCATACTGTCTCACTGCAGCGCCATTACACTCCTTACAGTTCCATATAATACGAACAGAATCTTCCTTAATTTCCAATATATTTTCGATATCAGGCGGCGATGGCACGCTACTTTCAGTTCGAACAGCAATTGATTTACTAAAGGCCCCTTCCTTCCCACACGCACGAGCTCTTACTCTAAATTCATATCTCGTCCCAGGATTCAAGCCTTTTTTTCTAACCGTGGTTGTTCGAATAGTATCTGAACTTACGGCCCAATGTTTTGCACCAAATTCTTTAAACTGCAGTTCATATAGGACATTAGTAAGCCCTTGACTGATTCCTTGGCATACTGTGTTCCACAGCAATACAACCGAATTATCGGCTGCCTCATGCATTTGTAACCCAGTAACCCGTGGCGTTGGTAGTCCACCCGCCGAGGTGTGTCCAGTTTGTGTTGTTGGTTTTGGTGGGATATCTGGAGCGGGTCTTTGCTTGTAAACTCGAGGTTGATTCACGCCCATCCATGCGTTTGTTGCTTTCGCATTTGCAAATTTGTTTGCAAATGCACGCTTGAAAGCGTCCCTGGCTTCGGGTGTTTGCTTTTGGAACATTTTAGCAAACAGATCTGCTGCCTTTGCAGGAGCATTTTTTGCGAACGAAAACGGAAATTCACCAGTTTCCCAAAATGTTTTCATTGCCTCTTCTGCCTTTTGATAGTCTTCCGGACTAATTCCGTCAAACGTATCTGGTGTTGGAGACGGTTTTTTGCGATACTTTTCCCGTTGATATTGCTGATTGTACTTTCTCGAATATGGATACTTGCTGGAGCCGGAGTCCCCACTATTTCGACTGTGATCCGGCTTTCTTTCCGGAAATCCCGGCATATCTCGAGCACGCCTTGGTTTTTCCCTTTCTTTATGAAATTTGGATTTACTTTCTTCATAACCTGTTCGTGCACTCTGAGGCATGTTTGCATAGTAGTCGTAACTTTTGTCTGTATACCCGGCCCTTGCACTTTTTGGTTTATCATCGTAAGTTGACACATTGGGCTTTTTGCGCCATGGTGGGCGGGGATACGCCCCTTTATGATTAAACGAATGTTTTGAAGATGTTCCAGCAGGGCGCGCTTCATTAGCGGGCCGGAAAAATGATGAAGACTCTCCTGCAGCTTTTCGTTGCTGTGATTCTTTGGCGCTATAATATTTTGAATGGGCATCCGACCTTGGAGGATGTGGTGCAGACGATTTTTTGTATTTTGCATGATGATGGTGAGCACTGCTCCTACTTTTGGCTTTTCCATTATGACTGGATGATTTATATTCTCGTTTGAAAGATTGTGGCGGGGCTGGTTTTGTAAATGCTTGTCCTTTCTTGGGTGTCGGTTTGTCTTTCAACTTGTCATATGCACTCTGAATAACTTTAAACAAGTCAGCAGTGTATTTGTTTTTATCGGGATGATATTTCAATGCCAACTTTCGGTATGTTTTCTTCACATCTTTTCGGCTACTTTTTTGGCAAATTCAGTGCTTCATATGGATCTGAAGATAAATGCTTCATAGCTTTTTCCGCGAACCTTTTTGCCCTTTCATTCTGCGTTTTGGAACTGTTCTCTTGGGACACTTTTTCCAACAGAGCGATTCCCGCATGGTATTGTTGCTGCTTAATCAACTTTGCTCCCTCTGAAATGGAGGCATCGACGGACACGGGCATTGTCGCTGGGGCGGCCCTTATATTGGTGGCAAAAATGGGCTTTCAATTCCCTTTGAATGTATTTCCAGTGAGGCACTTTGCTGTGTCTCCCACTTTTTGTACCGCATTGAGAGTGAACCCGAGCCTCCCTCATCCATAGGGCGAAAAAAAATAGTTGTTGTTGGGGTTGTTTTTATTATTATTATTATTATTTTATTCTTCTTATTTTTTATTAGTTTTGTTGGTTGTCGTATTTAGTATTATTATTATTATTATTATTTTAATTATTTATTATTATATTATTAATAATATATAATTTGAAATAATAATAAAGAAAAAAAAATTCCGTCGCATTTTTTATTTTCATAATATTTTTTTTTTGAAAACGTCGTAGTAGGAAGTGAAAGGTCAATTCGCTCTACGCCGATGCTATATCTATAGTAACCTTGCAAAGGTTGCAGTATGGCTCATCAACTAACTAACGTTTCTCTAGATTCAGCAGAAACAATATTAAGGTAAATTGAATTTGATAACTTCACGAAACACACTTGAACTTTTGAGGACGTTTTTTTTTATATTAGATTATATTGATCGTGGAGCACTCAACATGACATCTTTCCCTTGCCAAAGACATAGCACCTTAATAAATAAATGTACATACTTACAATATAAATAGTTTTATGACGATGAACACTCCTGAATCCTGAAGAAAGATTGTGCCTATATGATTTATTTTACACTAAGAAAAGTACAACTGAAAAGAAACCCAGGACAGAGAACAGGAGGGGAAGAAATCAATATACCTTTACGTAAAGAAAAACAAAGAAAAACAAAGAAAAAAACAGGTCGTAGTTTATCAGAATGAGAGAGTGTATTACTTCACTGATGAATCATCGTTTCTTGCCAATAACTAACTTAAACTAGATATGATGTATCCGTAATAATTTATCATCATCTATGTTCTAAATTATCATAATAAATCTATTATTTTTTGACGAAGTTATTGTTTTTGTTTATGTTGGTGCGCAATAATAATAATCCAATAATAAAAAATAATAAAAAAAAACAGGAGAAGAATCGAAAATTAGGCCTAGCAACGCCAGAGTTGTTTGTCTTGTTGTGGCATATCATACTAACTAGTAATAATAAAATAGAGGAGTGTAATATGTACTTACTACAGAAATAATAATAATCATAACTTTATTATTACGCGTAAAAAAACAATAATATATAGAGAGAGGAGTAAAATAAGTTGTATCGAGGCCGAATGCAGGATCACCTAGCCCGATCACAGACGCTGTCTATGCACATTATTGCGCAATGAAAACATGAATTTTCTCAGGCGCAGCAAAGCAAGTGACAAAGCCGAGGATGTTGCTGTTGCAGCATCTGTGCAGCTGATATTGGATGAGATAAATGAGATGTACCCAGGCTTCAAACGACTTACTACAGTGGAGTTGAAATATCTGAAGAAAGACTTTGAACTTCTTGTAAGCCAAAGGTCCGAAGAAACTTTAAAGTTAAAACGTATAATTCTACGAATATTGGCAGCGCGATCTGAATTAGCCCACATGAGCAGCGAGTCTTCCCAAGCCGAGGCTGGGGTGAAAATCAAAGCGAAGGATGCAAAGGAGGAAGCAGAACGCTTAAAAGCTGAAGTTGAAAAAGCTAAAAAGTCCCTAGGCAAATTAGAACATGACAAGGGTGTTGCAAAGAAGTTAGAATTGGACATTATCAAAAAGTTAGTCGCGTTAGTTCAAAAAAGTAGCAAGGCCGTTCAAGCCACCATAAAACAAATTGCTGGCGAACCAATTGAAAAACTTGTCGAACGCTCGTCGGAGGAATTAGAAGCATTTAACGTCCACATGAAAGACTACGTCAATAGCACAAAAAAACTGGTAGACGACTTAAAATTAGAAAACAAGAAGCTCGAAAAACAAACGCAAGATGTAAGAGCGAGGCTGACCAACGAAAAAGAGCAACAAAGGAGCATGGAGGAAATGCAAAAGATGTTCGAGAGTAATAAACTTATTTTAGAGAAGAAGAAGGAACAGCTGAATGCATTAATTCTTAGAGCAAAAAGTAGAGAGGCTCGATACAAACAGAAAGAAATCGAACGGAGAGAGCAGTACGAAAGAAGAAAGAAAGAGGAAGCGGATATAGCTAAGCGACAAGCGGAAACTATGAGACAAGAAGCTGCCGAACAAAAGGCAATAAAAGCCGCAGAGGCAAGAGCCCGGATAGAAGCTAGCAAAAAAGAGGCAGCAGAAAGAAAGTTAAGACAAAAGAAAGAAAAAGAGAAAGCGCAAAAGGCCTTAAAACTGAAGAAGCAAAAAGCTTTAGAAGCAAAAAGAAAACTATTTGAAGAGAAACGCAAGAGTGAAGAAATACGCCTGGCTAAACTACGCGAAATGAAAAAAATTAAACAAGAAGAAATGAAGGCGGCTGAGGTAGCGAAAAAGGTGAATGACAAATTTCAACAGTTTAGGAAGCAAAAAGAAGCTGAAAGGAAGAAAAATGAACTTTTAAAGGAACAACAGCGATTACAGAGAGAAATGGAAGAAAAGGAGAGGCAAAGGCTCTTAGAACAGGAAAAAAAGGAGGAGGAGGAGGAAAGAGAAAGACAAGCCAAATTAAAAAAAGCAAAACATGATTTATTACAGAGACAAAAGGTTTTGGAGAAAGAAAAACATAGGTTAGAAGAAGAGAAAAAGATTGCGTTAGAAAAGAAATTAAAGGAAGAGAAACGGGCAGCAAACGAGGAAAAGAAGCGACAGCAGCGCATTACAAAACTCAAAATGAAGTTGAAGCCATGTTTGAGTACTTGTGAGAAACTGGTGGCAGAAGAGCACGAGCCACCACTTCACGAAATTGACAAATGTATAAATCACCTGAGAGATGTTGTTCATGATTGTTACAAAAATGATTTTTCAGATGCTCAAGTCTTGATGGGTCAAGCCTACTTGGACGAAGACAAAGATCCACTCGGTTTATTTGTGCTGAGGAAAAAAAGGATCAAAATGGACGAAACTGTCGAAAAATTGGTAAATAGAAAGCTGCTAGATGATGCAAGAAATGAAGAGATTAGTCGTACAGAAGCCGAGCATAATTCTCCGTGGAATTTAAGGTCCATAGTTGGCTTTTTTAATGGAGCATTTATTCCTGAAACAGAAAACACCGAAGGAACAACGCGGTCCAGGAAGAGATACGGATAATGTTCAGATGTTCTGAAATGCCTCACAGGCATTAACTTTAATAAATATGTAACAGTTGTGATACTTGTTATATCATTGCTTGCCTCCTAAAAGAAACTGTTTGGCTGTTGTTGCTAAAGTGCTTACTATCGTAACGCTGCAACTGCAACGCCGATAAGTCGTGTAAGTAACATTTGAGGAACCCATCTCTCTCAAATAAGGAAAGACTTGTCCTTCTTTTTCGCCCCTTGTTTTTCGAAACATCACTATTACTGTTACTAGCTTCAATTCCCCAAGTTCTCCATGCATCTCCACAACAACCTCCATCTGCTTCGCCAATCAATATGTACTCTTCGACGCTTTCGCATTTGCGAATTTCGTCGGTCCAATCTTCTCCTAACGGCATCCATGAAGCCAACACCATATTTGGTTGAAAAGTTCTTATCGCCTCTTGATACGAGAATGGCTCTACACGAAAATGTTTGGTTAATTGCCACTGACCTGTAGGGTATAAAGTAAATTGATAAAAGTAGGTAAAAAGAATATTGCAGGTGCATGTACGTATAATGTATGTGTGTAGTGTGTGTTAGGAATGCTTCTTGCTGTGCACAATTTTATTGTCCATTGATACGTACCGTGATCAGTTGCTACCATGAAAATGTTTTTGTCCTTTTGCAACTTGTTCTTCAAGTAATACGATAAACGGCCAGAACCAGCACCTACTTCTAAAACAGTATAATGTCGACCATTGCTTCCATCCACGCCCGAACGTTTTTTTTGTTCAAGTGATTCGTGTGCCCGAAGCTGGATATAGCTAGCAAGCCCGTCCAAATAGGTTGAGGTTAGAAACTCGTAGAATTCAAATTTTTCGCAAAACTGATTGAACTCGTTGCGCCCATAAACACAGCATCCTGCAGCTTCTAGTATATTCTCGAGACTCCAGTTTGCTACGGCAGGATCGTTTTCGTCTTGCAAACTTGTAATCAACATGTTCTTTTGAATATCTTCCCCACCTTCGTCATCACTGCACCGTGACCAATCGCCCATATCAAAGTGGTCTACAACTTCGTCTCGACTTGGAAAGACGAGTGGGTCGCTGTATCCTTTGTTGACGGCACTATTAAAAATTTCAGTCGAACCATAGGCATGTTGCAAATACATTCGTCGTAGAAGCGACTGTGCTCTTACGTTTCCACTCCACTTAAATATGTCTTTAAATGTGCCCGTGGGAACCAATATTTGCTTCCAAGCACTTTCAAATTCACGCCACTGTAAGCTGTTTTCACAGCATACACGCACTGCATGAAAAGGAATAGAAGTAAAGTCCAAATATTTTGACTTCGGAGCCTCCCATATGTTACTGTGCTTAATTAGCTGCCTTAGCACGGCTTTAGAAAACATGAAACATCGACGGTACTGGATTCTCTGCCTTCTACTTAAGAATTTTGTTGCTTGCTGACGTTTTCAAGAGTCTACTACCACAAGGTTCATCTCATTATTATTTTTTAGCCAACGTAGTAGTAGTTAGTAAGAAGAGAAGCAAAAAAAGAAGAAGAAGGAAGAAGAAGCGCCACCACTCTACTTACTACTATTATAAATAGTAGTGTAGAGTAGTAAAATGACAACAACAACAAAAAACAACATCATCATAGATAATCATCCATCAACAAAAAAAAAAAAGAAGAAAAAAAAATAATTATTATTGTACGTAGAGTAGTAGTAGATATATAGGGTTCTTCAATAGTAAGTAGTGGAAAAGAGGAGGAAAAGGTAAAGGGAAGAAGAAGAGGCACCAGCACCAGCACACTTTGTGTAGCTATATGGATAAAACCAACAATAAATTGTAATAGTAGGGGTTTTTTTGGCCATGAACTCATCATCAGCTCTCCTTGAGTAAGTTGTAGTATAATATTTTAGCTGTTAAAAATAAGGAGTAGTGGGGGCCATGATTCTTCAACATTGATCTTCAAAATTGAATGATGAGGCCGTTTACGTTTTTACTATCGTCGGAGTCTTTGCCTTATCAAAGTGATTCTCAACAAACTTTCTCCACGTTTTCGTCTGGTTTCCATCCTTAAATTCAGCTATTGACCTGCGGTTATCATGGTTTTTGTTTAAGAAATAACTATGTGCAAATTTTTGGATGTCGTCTTCCCGTTTCATAGCACGGTTTAGCCTTTCTTGCTTAGCCAAAAAAAACTTTTGGGCAAATCCGTCCACCTCTTCGCTCCTTTTCAACATCATGTTTTGGCCAAGCAAATCATTATTACTCTCTACAATCATTAGGTTTTCGTTCAATTGGTCTATACTTAATTGCATTTTCCTGTACGCTGTTTCAATACTGATCACCCAATTTTTATGCAAGTTGTTTCTGTCTTTATTTTCATGGCGTAGTGCTGCAAGTTCACTAGAAAGCTGTTGTATGGTCTCCTCGTTCTGCATTTGTTTCTTGCTTATTTCAGCTAAACTTGAGTATAAAGTATTAAACTCCTGGTCTAATATGTTCAATGTATCGTCGATGCGTGAATTTGTAACTTCCAAAGCTGCGTCGATATCTTTTTTTAATTCAAGCAGATCTACGTTTGTCGGAGCCGCACTCCTCGAGTCTAGTAATCCTCCGTGCATCCCTTGCGCAGGCGTGTTTGGCATAGAATTCTGTATTTTATGTGTTGCACCATTAGCGAAAAGACTTCTTCGAAGATCATCTTGGCTCGACCGTGTAGGCGAAGAAGGATTCGATGAAGGGGACTCTATTGACGCGTAGTCTGTGTTGACCATGGATGCATCCTGCTGGGTTGGCAAGGGAACGTTTGCCATACTGCGGACGCCATGGTTCTCAATAAACTTCTTGAACATGAACCACCGTTTCGATCGTTTGCTGTTCGTCTATATGTATCTCTGCGCCGACCAGGGCATAAATATTAGAGTCCTGCTTTCTGGGGGTCTTTTGTCGCGTCGCATTACAAGTCAATGGCTCTCATGCCCGCCGGCTCTTGCTGCCTGGACACATCATTCCAAAATAAAATATATGACGACAACAACAACATAAAAAAAAAGAAGTTTTGTTATGCCTCCTAATAGTAGTCAATATATAGTGTAAGTGTATTGATATTCCAGCAGTAGTAGAGCTAAATGATAATAAATAAAATAAAGATGAAGAAATAAATTTAATAATAATTGTTTACTATATAAATAGATCCCTATTTATATTGCGTATGTAGAGTGATAATAGGGTAGAAGAGCTGATAGGCGTACCCTGATCTTTAACCACTCTGAATCTTCTACGGATACTGAATAGATAGATAGATACTTGTCTCACTCAGATAGGTGAATCGTACCCCTCGTGTAGTATAACACTACGAAAGCCAAGCGTGGCATATTGAATCGGTGTTTTGTTCTCGTCGTTTGAGACTCTTCTTAGAAGAGAGACTGGATGGATATGCTGCGTCATCGACACCAAAAACGTATTTAAATTGAAATTACACCTTTTACAATTATTATCAATAATAAATTGGTAGTAGTAGTAATAAAAAAATGCCCAACCCTAAAAAAAAAATCATCAACACAACAACAAAACAACAATAATAAATAATAACAACCAAACCACTTTTTAACCACTGAATCCACTGAAGAAACCACTTATAATACTACCTCTCCTTATTACTTCTCTTACCACAACAACACCACAAAACAAGACCACTGGACTACAAATGGCGATGACGAACGGTAGCCGAGTCCTCTCGTCGCACGGCGCTCATATTGCACAAAGACAAGAAAACACTATCCATTGAAAATAATACCAGCAAATCGTAATCAGAAGAATCATGTTCACACACGCCACTAATAGTCTGACAAAACCATTGTCGACGGGTAGACTATGCTTCTTCTCCCGCACACTTTCGTCCGCCATGCCCACTGTCAAGCCTGACTCGCCCAACTTCGGGTCTGGGCCTTGCAAGAAAAGGCCTGGGTGGACTCCAGATGCACTCAGTAACGGTGCACTTGGAAGATCACATCGCAGTGCATTAGGTAAAGCTAAGTTGAAAGAGGCAATTGACCTCTCGAAGGAAGTATTAG
Source organism: Stramenopiles sp. TOSAG41-1 (assembly GCA_900128575.1). Taxonomy (NCBI): domain Eukaryota; species Stramenopiles sp. TOSAG41-1. Next base: position 10,804 of record LT658464.1, read on the forward strand.
GTCTGCCTGATGGTTATCACTTAGGCATAGTACCGGCCAGTGATACTGGTGCGTATGAAATGGCCATGTGGTCACTACTTGGTGAACGTCCTGTTGACATGTGCTATTGGGAATCGTTCGGGAAAGGGTGGATGACGGACGCGACTGCGCAATTGCCGCTAGAAAAAGAACGAGGTGGCCCAGGAATCAATCACCATAAAGCCGGTTACGGAGAGCTGCCTGATTTGAGCAAAACGAACGGCTCTAACGATATATGCTTTACGTGGAACGGCACGACCTCTGGTGTAAGGGTACCCAACGGGGACTGGATTCCCGATGATAGGGATGGCTTGACTTTGTGTGATGCTACGTCAGCATGCTTTGCTATGGATATGCCATGGGAAAAATTGGATGTAGTCACGTATAGTTGGCAAAAAGTACTTGGCGGCGAAGGTGCGCATGGCATCTTGATTCTTAGCCCACGTGCTGTGGAACGTTTGGAATCATACACTCCATCGTGGCCGCTCCCGAAAATATTTCGCATGGTCAAAAAAGGGGCCTTCGACGCTTCTATTTTTGCTGGAAGCACCATCAATACTCCTTCAATGCTGGCTGTTGAAGATTACATCGATGCGTTGAACTGGTCCAAATCAATCGGCGGCCTTGACGGTTTGAAGGAGCGTTCCAATGCAAATCTGGAAGTGCTGAAAAAATATGTAAACGAAAATGATTTCGTAGAATTTTTAGCAACGGACGAAAGCACAATATCAAGCACCAGTATATGCTTGTCTGTCAATGGTGTTGATGGCGATCAAATAAAAAAGATGACAAAATTATTGGAAGAGAACGATGTTGCTTACGACATAGGCGCTTACCGTGATGCCCCGCCAGGATTAAGAATATGGGGAGGTGCAACAGTGGAACCAAGTGACATGGAAAAGTTGATGCCATGGTTAACATGGGCCTACAATGAAGTGAAGGATGAATAGGAATATTATTATTAGTCTAAATAGTAATGTAGAAGATGCTACCAAACTACTATTTTAATTTTGTTACTACTGAAGTTGTCACAATAAATAATAATAGTAAAAATAATAATAATAATTTTATTTATAGTCGTCTAGTTGTTGTATTATTTTGTTGTTAAAATAATAGCCCTTTGCTAATGCTATTTAGTAGTTCGCTATACACATGTTGTATGATAAAATCACCAGAAAGACTGCTGATTATTATTGCTGTTGTGATATCAACGACTGTATTATCGATCTTGCTTGCAATGAGAATCTGTTTACTATTATTAGTGCTAGCACTACTGTTTGCTGTGTACATATTTGTACAACATACCACCAACTACTCAACTACTACTACTATTATTCTTATCATCTTCTCATCATTCATCATGATGTGGTGAGAAGATCGTCATGGACGAATTGCGCTTGTCCGATCTAAGCTTAAGACAGAAAATACTAGACTCATGCGGTTACACCGCCGACGGCGTTGGTGCAATGAAAGAAACAAAGAAAGGTCAAAATATTCCTACAGTAATTACAATTTTTTCGCAGCTCTTAGATGAAGATGCAGATATCCGTGAAAGTACAGCTGAGAACGCTGATATCATGGACGAAAACAACGGAGATAGTAATGGGAATGAGGTTGCCGAAGACAATGTGGATGCGAGTTCCGATGAACCATTGGCTCTTTTGTATTTTCATGTTTTCAATGTTCTCAAGAATCTGAGTGTCAAGATTAAGGAAGGAGATACATCAAACAAACGCTACATGAGGTATATTCTCGCCGATGCATTTCGAATTTTCAAAACCACATCGAGCTTACCATTGAAAAGCGTTATATTGGAATATTTCTACGTCTTATCTTTTGATCAATTGGTACTGCATGATATGTATTCTATCCATGGACTCCGTTTGATGTTAGATAAAATGGCTGAGAGTGGCTCAGGCGATTTAGACAGTATTGTGAAGGATTTGCGCCGACTGCACGAAAGGTTGATTAACAGTTGATCAAGTAGGCAAGATTTTTATACAGCATGCTCGCCGAAACACGATCATTTGCTGTTAAATTTCCAAAAAAAATTAACATATTTATTTTATTACTACAACAACAACAGGTAGCACACTATTTATTTCAACAACACAATAAAAATAATAAAGAATATTATAATATCATCATCACAAATTAAAATAAAAAATAAAAAAAAGAAAATTAAAAATTGCTCTGCTCATCAATAACAACAACAACAAGAAAAACCCCATCAACTACGTACTCAGGAGACCACGCTAGCTAGCTAGCTGCTAGCTGCTAGCTGCGCTTGTGCATATTATTATTTTCCTGTGTAGTAAGTACTGTAGCACCAATCGGGCTTGCTAGCTACTACTAACACGAGGAGTGCATGGATGCCAAGTCGTACTCGAGTAACACGAGGCACATACAATGGAATTCCGTTGTGTATGTTGTGCAAAAGAAGAAAAAAAAAAAAAAAAGAAGACCACCACCCTTTTCTTTTTTAATTTACCACCTTCTTACTTTCTTTGCTGGGTATGAGATATGTGTGATTATTAGGATAAACAAATGATAAATAATAGTAGGCTAATAAATAGGGCTATTATTATTATTTATTATGATTTAATTTTATTTTTTTAATTTTTTTTTTTATATTTTTTTATGATGATGAGTTGTTGTTAATAATAATTTACTACTACTACTACTAATCTTCTGGCTTCTGGAAGGAGAGTAGAGAGGCAAGACAAAAGTTACACGAAGACACACACACTACTATATATATGCCACCAGCGCAACAATAATAAACGGAGACAAAATCAACAAAATGCCACGGGGTTGGAAAAAAAATGCTAAAAATGATAGTATGAAAAAGCGCGAGAAGGCAGGCGGGAACTCATACAAGAAGAAGAAAGCGAAGAAGAATATTTTGATGAGGGATGAGGACAAAGTTGATGAGTTTAAAAAGTATAAAACTCTAAAGGAAAAACGAATCTCTGAAAATGCAAAGCTAAACCGAACACGAGCTCCACTAAACATATTTCGTACAAGAGCAGAATTTGACGGTGTTTTGGGTGTAAAGTATGATCAATGGAAAAAAAATAAATTGAAAGCATTGAAAGCTGATAAACGTCTTGCAAGAGGTCCAAGAAATACAGGTATATCAAGCAAACGCAATCGAAAAACGATGCCTCTATATTGGAAAAAACAAAATAATGACAACAGGACTATTAAAGTTGGCGATATTGTTGAAGTGAAGTTGGAAAATTGGGCCAAAACTTATAAAGGAGAGGTGGTCAAAGAGCATAGCAACAAAACGTACAAAATATTGTTTTATGTTGATGGGAATATTATCAGTAAATCAAATGTTAGCTTGCAAGATATAACATTATTACTGTCAAGAAGCGATATTGATAAACCATCCATTGGTGATCGTGTTAAAGTTAAGTTAGCGCGTTGTAAAAAGCTGCACAAAGGTAAAGTAGTAGGAGATCATGGTAATGGGCGTTTTAAAATATTATTTCCTGAAGGTGATATCGAGTCCAATGTTGATATTAACAATATTACATTGTTATCGGAAACAAAAGCAAAATCACGAGCCAGAAAAATAAAAGAGATTCTTAAGTACGACAGCGATGATGGACAGGAGGAGCAAGAATGCAGAAGGTTCAATGGTGGTTTTGTATACCCAAAACACCTCATAGTCAGTTATCGAAATAAAGGGGATTCGAGTGAAAAATACGAAAGGCAAAAACGCATATATGAAAGGAGGAACAAAAGAGATGTGGAATTACGAGAACGGAAGGAAAGGGAAGAGAGGGAAAAGGAACAAGAAAAGGAACAAGAAAAGTTTTGGGCAAGAATTGCAGAAATATTGAAGGATGAGGAAGAAGAAGAAACTAGTGCTGCAGATAAAAGTAGAACCTTTGTATCAGTTGGAAGCTATCCACCAACGTTGAAACGGCACATATCAGATGATGGGAAAAGTTTAATAGAACGAGCTTTATCATTGGACTATATCACCGAGGAGGAGACAGAGCAGGAAGAAGAAGACAACCAAGATCTAGATTATGCAGGAAACGTCACTCTAAATGATGATGAAGGTTGGTTGCTTCTATAAAATAGTATTATGATGGCTGTCATCATTCATCAAACAACAACGGACTCCGTCGACGAACAGAATATTTATATTATTTTTAAAAGTTAGGTGGGTGTTGAACATAGTATTATGCCGATGGAGATTGGTGGATGATAGGACATTATTTGCTGGTAAATTTCTCTCCGAAAAAAAAAACACATTTTTCTTTTTAATTTGATAAACGTTAAGACTGCCTAGCTCTAGATGAATGCAATTTAATTTCTAGTACCACTCTATCCGATTGCACGCCAGGGCCCTAAGACATAAAACAAGTGCTGGACGAAGCCATTTAAAATGTGCTATCAGCTGTGCTTTCTGACCTAAGGCTATCATTGTCTCTCTTGTACCCATCTTCGTCCTCTTCTTCATCGTCGTCGTCCTCAAGAACTATAGTTTCCATCATTAGCTTCTTATACTCCAAAACAAGTTGTTTTAATTTCTTATTTTCTGCCTCTAACTGTTTTATGCGACTCGTTTTTGGGTCGACATTTTTTACTGCCTTATTTTTTACGTTTTTTACGCTTTGCGCAAATTGAATGCTGCGTTTAGTTTCTGCAAAGCAGAGCGGCGACGGCGACAGATTGCAAATCATCAAAGTAAAACAATTGCCGCCCAACGAATCCTTCAGGAGGCGGGTTAATTTACTAGCACGATACGGCACAAAAACTCCTTTGCCAACTGCACCCTCTTTTTCCTTTGTTAACGTTCGTATTACCCGGTGTAATGCAAGTAAGCTTTTATTGATGTGCAAACCTTCTTGCCGTCGTTGCTGCGAAACCCCCTCTGTGGCATCAGCATTTTCACTACCCGCCAAATCAACAATATGTAATTTTGATACGACCGTACTACTGCTTGCGGAAGTAACATTGCCACGCGAATTTGACTTTACATCGACGGTGCTTTCAGATTCACTACCCTCTATGAGTGTTAGTTTTAGAGTGACTACACTATGTGATCTTGAACTCGTCGCATTTGCATTTGTGCGCTCCGTAGACCTTCGTCTGGTGCCCTCGTTTATGCATTTCATTAACTGCTCAAATGACTGGGCGTTAATCTCCTTTGCCCCTTTTAATGAGGTAGATCCATCTTTCCGAATATGAATATCAACCAAATTGTTCTGCTTTTTGTTGACTCTGTAGTTACTACTACTTGAAGCATTCCCCCTAGTATTACGACTCAACAAATCTCTAATCGATTCCATGTATATTTCTATGTAGGTAACGGACAGTGCCCATTGTACATCGCTTGAATTCTCCTCTAAATTCTTGAGATGATCAAATATGCCACGAACTAGCCTTGGAGTTATACCGTCAGTCTCGGCGCCATTTCCTACATTATAATTATTCGGGTCCCCCATCATAGTGTATGTCTTTCCACTCCCAGTTTGGCCATACGCAAATATAGTGCCATTAAATCCAGCCAAAAACCTGTCTAAAACGTGCTTGCCTGTCAATAAGTAGACAATTTCTTGCCCAACATCAGAGCCAAAGGTAGCATCGAAATCGAATGATTGGATTTCTCTATTGCTGTGCGCTTCGTTATCATCACAATCAACATCCAAATTTAGAGTTCTGCCATTATTTGTTGTTACAACTGCACTTTGCGATATTTCCTCCTTCCGACTCAAGATTTTCTTCTTCTCCTCGTCATTCATCGGACGAATGCGTGTTGCCACAACTATGGATGATGTCTCGTATACGCGCCTTATACTTGATGAACGCCGCGTTCTCTTTGTTCTTGTAGGATATTTACTAGCTTGATTGGGTAAGGTTTCATGTACGTGATCAATGGTGCCTAGGCTTGACTCCAAAGTTTTTACCTTCTTCGAGACTGTTGAAATATCAGATGCTGACCTAAACGCATCGACTTTCTTTGCTTTCTTCGGAAATCTGCTACTATTGCTCGTTTTATCTTTGTCTGCTACCGCATGCTGATGCTCTTGATCCCTATTATTTTTATTTTGGCGTTCAGCTGCACTATTGACTGCGTTTATGTACTGGTTAGACAGTTCCCTTTTCAAGGATTTAATTTCTTGCTCGAGATTTCCTCTCTCTATGCTAGACACTTCTAGCTCTTTTTTAAGCAATTTTTTTTCCCGATTCGATTCTTCCAAATGCTGCTGCAGCAGTGCCTCATGATTCTCTGTATTTTCTTTCAAAAGTTGCTTTATTAAAACGGCATTATTATCGTTCGTTTCCTTTACTATTGCTTCTACGTTATTATTATCTCGCAGCAATTTCTCTAACTTTTCCTCGCTGGCTGCAAGCTGTTCTTGCAAGTTATCTGACAGTTCAGATACACCCTGGTATTGAATTAAATACTCGTCATTTAGAGCTTCCAGGTGTATTATCCTTTCCTTTTGCTCCAAAATTTCTGAATCCTTATCTTCAATCAATTGTTTCAAAATTCCTTGTTTCTGCTTCGCTTTTTCTTTCGCCTTTTTGGCTTTACTGGAGTATTTTTCTATCAACGCACCAGCTTCATTTAATTTTCCGATGAGCAACTCGCGCTCCTTTTCAAACTCTTTCTTTAAGCTGGATTTTGTTTTTGCTTCTGACGTTTTGCGTATAAATCTTTGTGCAATTCTCTCTTTTGATAACATTTTTGTGGATAAAGTTTCATAATAAGATATGTATAAAGACACTATGTTTTGTAGTTGTTTTCTTTTACTATCCTCAAGATCACTATTTTCTATAAAGTCTGTCAGCAATGACTGCAAGCGCAGATAAGCAGGATCTTTGGTTTCTAAGGTGTCGCCTCCGTTCTGAAGCGTGTCCATAATGACAGATTTTTGTGGCGAAATCAAGCCTGGGGCAAGGCCGCAAGAGTTGTTCGCGGTTACTTATGTATCTTGGGATACGCATCCGGGTACACTCTTCCTGGCATCGGCACTTTTATTGCTATTAACTTATTTGTCGCGTTCGTACGTAGTTCGGTTCTCTCCTCGATAATATATATATTATTATTATATATATATATAATAGAATAATAACAACAACAACAAGCATTAGCATAAGCAAGTAGCAACACATCTCGGAAGAATTAAAGCTGTGCAGAGTAGTATTCGAACAACTTCATGGTGCTAGTCGGGCTCAAATTTTAAGGTAGGTTTCTTTGTCCGCCAATCGGGCAATCATGTGACACAGTCTGTAGTGAGGAAATAGTCTATCTCTACTCACTAGTAGTAATAGAATACCTTATTATTCTTTCTTCGCCCTCTCCTTCTTCTATTTTCCTTTATTACAGAGTAGTGCTACTTTATTATTCTTCTTCCATTCTGTGATGAAATTTAAATTATTGACATTACTTACAACGATGTGTAGTAATAATTGAAATTATTTGGCCACTTAGTGGTAGTTGCCTAGTGTAACAACCTCATCATCACATCTCCTCGAAAGAAAAAAAGTATGTTTGGTGTTGTTGGGCACTCAGCGTACGCCCCGATCACAGAATCCTTATTTTGGTCAACATCTTACAAGTAGCCAATCTTTACGATGATTTAAAAGTAAACTGCGAACAAACTTTTTGTTGCCATGGCATCCTTGTCCACGTTAGTCCCGATAAATGCGAAATGCAAAGAGGGGGTAGTTGGTACAACTACACGTATGGATACGCATACGGAGGTCCCAACGCGAGTAAACAAACTACTGGCACTGCCCGACATACCGCTGGGAGAAATGCACTTTCGAGTCAAGGTCAAGTCAAGCAATCGTATATCACGAAAGCAAGTTTTAAAGGGGGGTGGGAAGCAGGAGGAGGCGCAAGTCGCCATCATTTCTAGAGAATCTAACGCTGGTGCTTCCACCGCTTCGTACGATGGCTTGTCGTATGTGAATGAGATGATTACAAAATATGATGAGGCGTACTGTATTACACAAACGGAAGTTAAGGGTAAAGGGCGCGAGTCCAATAGCCATACTTCACAGACTGCTAATATACCGGATAATGTTTCGAATTCTTTGCAGAAAAAACCCACAAAAACCCTAGCTTCAGTCGGCCGAAATCAAAAGAATAAGTGTAAAATAAGTGAAAACAGCGAAGGCGTGAGTCCTAAGTTAAAGAGACGTAAAGTCACTCGTCGTCCCAAAGGTTCAAAGGACTCTGATGCATCCAATATACTGGATAATTCATTTGTGCAAACTAATTCTGAGAAAGAAAGTACGATGGGCGAGCTGCAAGCGACTTCTACCGGCACTTGCGAAAACGATGATGTGTCCGAGGAAGTGGATATTCGATCGCCACCTAGGAGCCCTACAAGGAAGACTAAGAAAAACAATGGAAAGACTAGAGCAGCTAGAAAATCTGGTATGAAGCACATGGTTTTAAAGAAAACTAGGTTTCCAAACAAAAATTTGATGTATGAGAGCAGCGAGATGTGTATAACTATTCACGAAGTCGATAACACGGAATTCGAAGTGGGTGCAACTAAGAAATTCAAAGTAGGCGACCCGATCGATGTATTCATAGAACCACGTGATGTAGGTACTAACCAAACATTGCAGAGTCAAAGGAGAGAACCAAAACTAGTGCGGTACTGGCTAAAGAGATGTTTAAATTCTTGGACAACCGCTAGGGTAGTTGCTGTCGGTGACAATATTGTAGGTTTTCAGTTGGAATACGACAACAGGAAACTAAGCTCTACATTTGCAGGATGCCTACCGCTTCGGCACGGCAAAATTAGGCCGCGTGGATTGTACTCTTTACAGGAAAACAAAGATATTAGTCGCGTTTTAGACGCTGTTGATTCAGGTCATATCAGAATAGATGAATCTATTTTGTGGAATTATCCCACGGAGAATGAGTGGGTGATGAGCTCAAGCAAAAAGGAACTTCATTTATGGCCGTCGTACGCTAAAGACATTGTATTTACTTTGTTATGCGTGGCTTTAAGATACGAAAAACAAATTTCAAATGAAGGTGCAGCATGCATTAGAAGAAATTATTCAAAAAACTTTCGCAAGCATTCGTTAAACTCATTCAGGGCAATCTCAGCTGTCTTTCGAATGGAGATTCTGCTGTCAAACATATTGTCTTACTTGTCTCTGATGAATACAGCGACTCACGATCCACTGGAAGAAAATAAAAAAAACATATTAGCACAAAAAAAAGTCAACAAAAAAATTAAATCTGCTCAACTCAAAAGTGGCGGTAACAGCTCCATATCTGCGTTCGCGCCTGTAGGGAATGATCGTAGTGCATTTAGAAAGCGCCCAAAGAATGAACGAAGGATCGAGCTGCGCTTATCCATGTTAAAAAAATCTTTATCTATGTGGGAGGACAATCAACATGAAGCCATACATCTACTTGATGGGCACGATCCTGAAACTGGCCTCAAGAACGGTCTGCTTCACGCGACTAGTTGGAGCGTGAAGAGACTGGATCCATATATGACCCATGGTCGGAAACCTCTTCTAAGTTTTTTACAATTGTTAGAGCATGTTGCTGATCATAACTTTACGCTCGGTTTTGTACGCGGACCATACCGTCCCCGTGTTGCTCTTGATGCTGGGGATGGCAATCCATGGAAGAGATGTCCTTTCAATATTTCAACTGGCACTAAAATGAATACAAAAGGGATGCCAACAACAGATGTTTTTCAGCCCTATCCAACCAACTTTTCCCTGAAATCTCTGCTTGAGAGTACCAGGCCAAGCTCTGATGCCCCATTACTGGACAAACCAATAGAAAATTTAATGTCCGCGCTGATGCCATACCAAAGTCGCTGTGTTCGGTGGATGGCGAGTGTGGAAAATAGAGAATATATGAAGCATATTCCAGCAAATGAAGGCAACTATGGATTTCGCCCAATCCAGTGTCCAAACTATTACGCTAAAGGAACCTCATTTTCAAAGACGTCGAATTCGATGCTGTACGTACACACTACTATGCCTCATATAGTTACCTTGGATGCGCACAAGTATAGATTCCATGAAGACATCTATCCCGTTGGAGGTATTTTAGCGGATGAAATGGGGCTGGGTAAAACGGTTGAAATCATTGCGTTAATATTGCTTCGACCGCGGCCAATTCAACAATACCAAAATGTCCATATTCCGATAGAATTGAAAAAAAAAGCTGGGGTTATTACTAGGAGTAACAATACATTCGCTGCAACTGAGAGCACTACCGGGACAAGTGTGGAATATACCATACCACAAGGCTTCGGCAGTCATTTTGACAAGAAAAAGTTAAGATCGTACCAGGGAACCAATGGAGTGAATCCAATGTTGTCCGCTGTAGACGAACCGAAGCCTACATTTAATGCGCCAGAGTTGCCAATAAAGGCGACTCTAATTGTTGTCCCTCAGACAATCCTTCAACAGTGGATCGATGAATTCCAAAAGCACTCGCCATCTCTAGAAGTTGTTCCATACCATGGCGTTTCCCGAGACAATGATTTTAATCAAAATGGAGTATGGGTAGGCGATTTCAGTAAGGCAGATGTCGTTTTAACAACGTATAAAATATTAAGAGAGGATGAAAAAAACAATTATACAGCCATTCAATCCCCGCTATTACATTGTGAATGGTGGCGAATCGTGCTGGATGAGGCTCAGATGGTAAGGTCGATTACGTCAGTACCTGCAAAGTTGGTATCGAAGCTATACCGGGTCCACGCATGGTGTAGCAGTGGCAGTCCCCTTAGTGATCGAATACATAGCCTACTTGGGTTGTTTGAGGTATTGGACTTTGATCCCGTTCGAGACCCGATCGTTTTACGACGCACGTTACTTACCCCGTATGAAAATGGGTCCTATTATGGTCTGGCTAGATTATCTCGGATCATGCAGAGAGTCTTTTGGAGGCATAGAAAAGCCCATGTGAACGATCAAATAACCTTGCACAGCTGCAATGTTATTGACGATTGGTTGTCCATGGATGCTCTGCAGCATCTAGTATACGGCAGAGAAGTCCATGACTGGGACAGGAAATTACTGAGGCAAAATGTGGCCCCGACAGATGAAACGAGAATATCAAACCGTAGGATAGTTTGCCTTCTCCAAAATTTATGTCATCCTTCTGTGGCGCCATCAGGTGGCAAACATAGATATATTGTGGGGTCAAACTCTAGAGAATCGTCATACATGGTTCTAGAAGCAAAGCGCTTGTACAATTGTTTTCTTGACAAATACATCAGTTGCTTACGAAGTTATTGCTCGGCTATGGTAGATTTGGGCAGAGGCATGTACGCCCATGAAGTGAGGGAACTTGAAAGGCATCGCGAGGAGGAGCAGCAACGACACGTTTTTAATTTCCAACAACAACAAAGGCACGTACAGGCCACAAATACTATACGACTTCAAACTAATTCAGCTTGGGCCAATAACGTCGCAGAAATCAGTAATCGGCGTGGCGAAGCTGCGGCGGGTGGCGTTATGGCGCTCGCGAAGTTGAGGGAAAGTGTTGAAATCATCAGAAATGTCAAAAGTATACTGAATGTGAATTTTGATCTTATGTCAAGGTCGGCTGTAGAAAAGAGTGTTAGAAAAAAGAGTAGTAAAATGAAAACGTTCGCTACGTTACAAAAGCTTGAGTTGTCGTGTTTGAAGGACATTCGGGAGATTGATCCTGAGGACCAAGACTGTGACAATCAAATAAGTGAACTGAGACGGTGTTTAGGACTTGACGCTGTAGACGCAAATTTGGCAGCTGGACAACGTAGAAATGCAGGTCGTGAACGACGAGCAACAACAGTCGAACAAACGATGCAAAGCGTACTGGCACGAAATAACTTTGCAGGATTAAAACCTTTGAGATCTTTGAAACAAACTGCAAAAAGAACGAAAATGAAAATGGAAGAGGCTTATAGAGATTTGAAATCGCTATCTTTCCGAGACACTTCGGGGTGTATTGTAGGAAATTTAAAAGCGGCTGATACTGTGGACAATAGCAACGGTAAGAACATTCACATGTTAAAGCTTACGCCCGTACAAAATCAGGATGGTGGGACCAGTATGGCCTCAGATCATATTCAGGGTGCGGAGCTTCCTTGTATAAACGTGGCCACCTGCTCTGATGATGGTGCCAAGGTCGATCGCGTTCTGTACCACCTAAAGAATGTGCAACGGACGGATCAAGGAGCAAAGACAATCATATTTTCGCAATTTATTTCGTTTTTAAGATTGTTAGACTGCAAGATTAAAGAGCAACTAAGCATTGAAAGCGTCGTCTTGTCGGCATCATCGGCAAAAAAAATAGAAAACACAATCGAAAAATTTCGCAGCGACAACGATACGCTGGTCATGCTAATTCCCATGAAGACGTTAGGCGGGGCCACCGGCCTTTCATTGACGATGGCAAAGTATGCTATCATTACAGAACCATCCTTGGATAGAACGCTAGAAGCTCAGGCCATCGGCAGGTTGTACCGCATCGGTCAAAAGGCCGACGTGAAAGTCTGGCGGCTGTTGCTCCGAAACAGTGTGGACGAAGATTTGCACATGCGAGCAGAGCAGCAATGACATACTGTAACCCTAATTTTAACTACATACTATTTTGCGGAATGCGTTTCACCATACCCTATTCCTACCAAAGTAGGCCTTGCAAGTAGTCTAACTTTCATATAGAAGATCTATCCCCTTTACATACTCATAGTCTACAAAATAATCTCTTCTGTGAGAGTGTACTTGTGCCAGCATCCCCACCCCAAATAACGGAAACTAAAGGACGATGGGGAAGACGGCATAGAATGAATCAATCGGGCAAGAGAGATATTGTTAATAATAAACCGACAGAGTATGGATGGATGGATTATACTCCTCCACGATCAAGGATGATGGATATAGTGGTACAGTATATATATATTTTTTTTTTTTCCTTCTCTTCTTCTGTGAGGAGTAATATTAACAGCACTTCATCTTCGTACCGGCCACTTGCATCGCCTGCTACAAGGGTTGCATCGCCTTTCTCACTTGCAAATTTGGATTGACGCGCAACTGGACCTGCACAATTCTTGACAGCGGTTTCGCGGACAAAGTAAACTATGGTTCTCGTTTACGTGCACGATTGCACCGGATATGTTGGTGCGGCCGTGGTAAAAAAGTTGAACGAGATGGAGGACACGACAGTGTGTGGCACCATCGTCGAAGGAGGCATAGGAAGCACGAAAGGTTTGGTTGAGACTGCCAGCTTGGCTGACTTAGAGAGCACAAATGCTTTGATCATGAAAGCTGATGCCATTGTTTTTTCCGCCGAAGGTCACGTTGCAGAAACGAAGGCTATGCTGCGTCTGCTGAAACGAGGTGGCTATGAAGGAGATAAGAAATTAGTAGTTGTTAGCAGTCTTATGACTTGGGGGAGCACAAAACTACCAGAGGAGGGTGGATTAGTTGAGGACGGCTTTAACACCAGAAAGTGCCCTGCCCGGTACAAGGAATTAAAAAATTTGGAAACACAAGTGAAGTCTGTAGCCCGCGACAACCTGTCGACCACCGTAGTCGGTGCTGGACTATTGTATGGAGGTGGTGAGAACGTGTTTCACAGCCTTTTCCGCTCGAACTGGATGGACAGCAACGCGGTTTTGCCCATCTTAAGTGGTAGGCTAAAGGGCGAGAACAAACTTCCAACCATTGACGTTAATGACTTGGCTTCAATCATTTGCAAAATTATTGAAAACACGCCTGAATCTCCGTACGTAGTAGCAGTCGATAACAGTCAAAACACGTTGCGTGAAATCGTCACGGCTATCGGTACTGAGCTCGGCTATGGCAAAGTCCGATCTTTGAACCGCGAGGAAACGCAAAACCTATTGATGAACCAGCCTAATCTTAGTAGCCTCAACGCTAATTTGGTATTTTCTTTGGAAGGCGGTTCAGTGGAAAACATGGATGTTGAATGGAAAAGTGCAACTGGGATGGTCGAAAACATCCAGGAAGTAGTAAAGGATTATAAGGTTTGCCGGGATTTACGACCAATGAGGGTCGTGGTTGTCGGGCCACCGCACGGCCTAAGTTTGGATGATCGTTGCAAAAAAATTGCATCGGACTATTACATTCCTTTTATCACTGTAGAAAGTGCGAAAGCTCTTTTGATGATTGAACCGCAGGCACCAAAAGATGGTGAAGAGGAGGTGGAAGATCCGAACGCAGAATTACGGGAAGCTGTCAAAGCTGCCGGCGACACATTGCCCCTAAATTTACAGTCCCAACTGCTCAGATTTGAAATGAAAGCTAAAGCATGCGAGAATAAAGGGTGGGTCATAGGCGGAAATTCGTTGCCAATAACTTGGAAGGAAGCCTGTGGCATATTTTCGGATCCAGAGGCGGCAGATGGGTCTATGGAAGAAGATGCTCCACCAATCGAAGAGGTCGACGAAGGTCTAAAGCCAACAGGTGTTATTTCCTTTGACGCGTCGGATGAATATTTAAAGGAACAGGCTATGTCTTTGCCGGAAGGTCAAGCACCAGGTGAAGATGATTTTGCATCTGCGTTAGCTTCGTATCGAGAAGCCTCTGCGGCAGAGAATGAAAAGAGTGCCCTTTCGTTTTTTGAATCTTTGTATAAAATGGACAGTATTACGATTAACGTAACGAGTGATACAACGGCCGATGTAATTTCAAGTTCAATTGCCGATTACGTCGAGCAGGGATCGAAGCCTTTTAACTACCACCCGACAGAGGAGGAAGTTGAAACTGCGAGGAAAGAGGCTGAAGCTAAAGCCAAGGCGCAAGCAGAAGCGGATGCAAAGCGAAAGGAAGAACAAGAAGCCGCGGACCAAGCAGAGCGTAAAATTGCCGAAGAAGAGGAGAGAAAACGATTGGCTGAAATTAAGCGCCAGGAAATGGATTTGCTTGAAGCTAGATCGCAACCTCTGCGACGCTATTTGATGAAAAATGTTATTCCTTCGCTTACCGAAGGCTTGATTGAAACTTGTAAAGTGATGCCGGAAGATCCAATCGACTACTTGGCTGAATATTTGTTCAAGGTAAGCCCTGCCATCGATTCTAAAGCTCAAGCAAAGAAGAAGTGAAGACTGTGCTGGTGACATGTGAGTGGTACAATATTGAATCCTGCGGAGAGATGTTCTTTTTATACGAGTAAAAATTCATATTACCTTTGTAAAACTCTGTACACTTAAAAATCATTTTAAATTGTGTAGTTAAACCATATATATACATACACACGCTCTCGTATATGTATCGTATCAACTCTGTGAGGGTAGAATAAACGTATTCTTGATCGAGCGCTGACTGGTGCTTCATATGCCAATTACCGTCCACACCGTCTACCATTTTCGCTCCGCCATCGACTGGCGCCTTCAAATCCGTTTCTGCCCATTTGATAATCTTGGAATGCTTCCATCAATTGATTCCTGGTGTTCATGACGAATGGCCCGTGCCAACTCACGGGTTCGCCAATAGGTTTGCCAGAAATTAAGACAAATTCAACAGCTTGATCCTTGGTTTCAACGAGTAAACCATCTTTTCCGTCACGATTGAATGCAACAGTGTAGAATGACTTGCAATGTGTTGCCTCTTTCCCAAAATAGCCTTCGCCACTAAATATGTAGGCAAACGAATTGAATGCTGGGTCAATCTTTTGCTGTAACCTTTTGTTAGGTGGTATATTGAAGTGGTAGAAAGTTGTCGGTGTTTTTGTCTGCGTGGGTGCCTTGACGCCGAAGGCCTCGCCGGCAATGATGCGGACACTTATGCCATCGCTTTCAGCCGTCGTAATATCTTTTGCGAGAAACTCTTGGTACCGGGGCTCGCACATTTTGTCGGAACTCTTCAAGTTTATCCATAGTTGCAAACCTCTGCAAACTCTACTATCTAGCGGAACCTCTGAGTGAACAATACCTTTCCCCGCGGTCATCCACTGCAAGTCTCCGGCTGCGATATTACCTTTATTACCCTTAAAGTCTTCATGGGTGAAAGTTCCCTCGGATTCTGGATGCATATAAGAAACAGTCTCGAAACCACGATGTGGATGATCGGGAAACCCAGCTGGACACGCCACTCGAAATTCGTCCAACATTAAAAACGGATCAAGCGTCCTTAGTTCCGGCCGGCCAATAGACCTTCTAACTCTAGCTCCCATACCTTCGCCCTGCTCCCTGGCCAAGACGGCCAGTTGAACACTTCTCGAGCTAAAGGTGCTGTCCTTTGTGTCATTACTTAATGAAGACATGGCTAATATTGTGGCCGCTGTGCACTGAGGGCAAATATTGTGGCCGCTACGCGTTAAGGGCAGTCTTCGAGTACTGCAAGAGCGGTGCTTGCATTGATGTTCGGCAGCTTCTTCGATCTATTTTTTCGTCATCGATCGAACAACAACAACACAACAACACAACATAGAAAAGGAATAGTACTAGTTTTTTCTCATGTTTTAAAACATGAGAAATGTTAATAAATGGGGCCAATTGTTAAACCTCTGAGGATTTTTACCTTAATTTTTAATGATGTGCTGTATGTTGTAGTGTAAGTGCAACTACAACGAAGAGAAGTATCACAGCAGTAACAGTGGAGAATAATAATTAATGTGCATAAATAAATAATAAAAAATAATAATATAATAACAGAAGAATAACACTACTCTTCTATGTAGTAGTATAATATAATGATGTATAATGATCGATCCACAAAAAAAAAACTAATACTATAAATAAATACTGTAACAATAAATAAAATAAAGAGGTTACACTAAATGAATGAACTCCTCAAGTCGCCTACTTGCCCACTGCCTCCTCGAAAAATACGATTCAGAATATGCAAACGGTTAGACTTCAACTTTCTCTTCCTTTCGTTGGCGCTCTTCTGGGATCGGATCGCTTCTAGAAAGTTCTTTGCTTCTTGCGCTTCCCTGCATTTGAGCCTGTAGCGCCTCCACGCAAACTGTATCGTTTGCACAGCTTGAGACTGAGTGACATGTTTCGTTGTACGTCTAGAAACGCGAAGGTCGCGTTCATCCAAACGTCTGCTTAAATACAGGCGAAATGACCTCTGTATCCTGAACGCACACTTTTGTCTGTATTGTTCTACAAGCAATGCCCCCGCGGATGCTTCTTTTAATTGTTCTGCCTTTAGCCCATGATAATGTTCGATTTCTAACAATAGAACAGGTAATGTGATGTCCCGATGCTTTCTTTTTAATGTGAACAAATGTTTTAGCTCATTGCTCTTTGACTTAATCTCCGCAAATAACTTCGGTCGAAGACATTCATAACATGCCTTGTAAGCTTTTTTTTCGGCAATTACAATATTGTATTTACGTCGTACACGCTTGCCCCGATAAGTCGACTGCACTAGAATGACCTTATCCACGTGTGTATAAAAATATGCAAAACGGAGTAATTCTCCTAAGCGGTCTTTGAAAATAATTTTGCGCCGAACAACTCGCTGAATTTTACGCACACTTTGCCGCAGTCGAAAATTTCTGAAAATTTGCTGCAGACGGCATACGAGGTTCTTCGTCAGAACATAGCTTAACTTACAAGTGTGTCCCCGATAATGTCGCTGAACCAACACGCTTGCGGCCCTCATTTTTGAGATACGTGTTTGTGCATACAGCATTCTAACGAAGGATTGTATCTTTATAGTGTTACTTCTGATTTTTACGTAGATGCACCGGGCCGCATGGGCACGAACGTGGCACTGTAATGATCGTACTGCCCGCTTTAACTTTCGTATCCAGAACTTCACCAGGTTTCGTTTAAACAACCTCCATAAAACGGCTACGGCCGCTTTCTTCCTACTATATCTTGCCTTGGCTATGAACCTTCGAGCATGCGTTTGCAATTTAAGTCTAGCTAGACGCCGGCGGGACAAGGAACAAACAAATCTATAAATGCGAAAAGTCCTTTGGATGTTTACTATATATTTCAGAGTATTGTGTCGCTCTTCCAAGTAACGTTGTCTGGTAAAGTGCCTGCGTACGTTTGCTTGAAACGTAATTATTTCATTCATATACTTGCTGTAATATAGACAATATTTCCTGAACCATTTTCGCATGATGTGTCGACGATATGCGGACTGTATGATCAACACGCACTCTGAAAATAAAAAGTAGTCAACATGCTCACGAAACCTGTCTTCGCCAACCGCACGTTGTAACAACATTTTTCTATAGTTCTGATGATCCTTGCTTGATATGTACACTTTTTCGATACTCATTTCCCTAATTTTGGCAATCCGCAACTGCTCTTGTATGCAAAATTCTTCTTTCAGCCGTCGAAATTTTCTTCTACCCAGCAAACCGCGATAAGTACGTTGAATCCTTGTTGCAGATTGGCGTACACAATCAAATACCGTTGTTTTTGCAGTGTGATGCCATCTGGATATAGCTCTTGATTTTATTAAGATGTATTCGCTTTTCAGGAGCCGTAACTGGTTCCACTTGTACTCACGAAACATCCATTGGATCTTTTTTGCCGCCCATAGTATTTTAAAATAATTTAGCATTTGTTGCCTTTGGCGAACCCAAGTTTGTAGCACTATAGTTGCGTTTGTTGTCCGCCTCAACTGCAAAAATAATCTAAATCGAGTATAATCTTGCTTGCGCTTCCAGCACCTTTGTATCCGCGATGCGCCGACGTATAAACGGTGGGCTTCCTTTATTGCTCTAAACTTCTTCTTTGCCAAATGCTGCCTTATTGTTTTTTGGCAAAAAACTGCAGCAACCTCTCTACGGTGGTATATCAACATCGGTATGAATTTGCAGCGTGCCAGCATGACTCGAATGCGAGTCTCAATCCTAATTGCGGACTTATGGCGGTGCATATCGCGCCTTAATCCTGTAAGCGTCCGCTTCGCCGATATAATTTTACTAAATCCTTGTATCACTTCGGCTGCATTTTGAACTTCTCTCTCCCTCGCTTTCTTGAGCCAAAATCTTTTAAAAAATCGCAACCAGAAATACCGCCGAACAAGACGCTGTATTATGGAAGCACTATCGTGTTTTACCTTTATTTCCATAAGGGCTTTTTTCCTTCCCTTGGCAAGGATTACTTTTCTAAATCCTTGAAGCGCAATTACTGCATCCATGATTTTTTTCTCAAAAAGCTTTTCTTCTAATATCATCTTTGCTGCTGCCATGCGCCAAAAAATTTGGATTACTATTGCTGCATCATTTTGTTGCCTTTCTTCTGCCAACTTCAACAGCATTCTTTTTAAAAACTTGAACCAAAAGAATCTTCGAACAACCCTTTGTATTTTTAATGCACATTTGACATGAAGCCTCTTAAGCCTGAGGATTTCTTTCGCGCGTAAAACTTTGCCAAATCCTTGAAGAATACGAGCTGCATCATTTTGCTCTTTTTCAATCGCCTTCTTAAACCAAAATTTTTTGAAGAACTGCAGCCATAGTAGACGACGAATCCACCTCTGTAATATGGATGCATTTTCTTCATGAATCTTTTTACGAACCATTATTTTCAAAAATCGAAACCACAGAAAACTACGGACAAAGTTTTGTATTTTGCACGCACTTGCTTCTCTCCTCTTTTTGGTGAGTAAAACACTGAATAGATTTCTAGCAATATAAGCCCGGGCATGCTTTTGAATAATACTTGCTGATGCATGCAGCTTTATTTTTTCTGCCTTCAGCGCTTTTTTCTTCAAAATGTTTGCCATAACTCCGGTGGCTTCATAATTTCTCTCACTTACATTCTCTTGCGATGGTATTGTAGCCTTAGGTGCGTAAGCAGCCTTGGACTTCTCTTGCTTTCCCACTTCAAATCTTTCTTTTGATTGTTGTTTATGTACATCACGCTGAAGCTTTGCAATAGTATCAGGATCTGAGCCATTTTTTTTTGCTTCATCTAAAGCTTTTTCCGCAGCAAGTGCTACTTTGGACTTCTCTTGCTTTCCCACTTCAAATCTTTCTTTTGATTGTTGTTTATGTACATCACGCTGAAGCTTTGCAATAGTATCAGGATCTGAGCCATTTTTTTTTGCTTCATCTAAAGCTTTTTCCGCAGCAAGTGCTACTTTGGACTTCTCTTGCTTTCCCACTTCAAATCTTTCTTTTGATTGTTGTTTATGTA
>LT658465.1:0-30903 GCA_900128575.1 Stramenopiles sp. TOSAG41-1
CCAGAGAAAAGCTGTAAACCAATTATTCCGAAAAGTAAAAATACGAAAACCCATAGCATGAGTACATTAAACAGATTCTTGCAGCTGCTTAATACCGATTTGATTATCGTTTTCATTCCAGGGATAGTAGATAGAGTTCTCAATGGACGAAGCACTCGGAATGTCCTCAATGCGCTTAAGTTGCTGACGTTTGGCAACTTCGCTATCCATGCTATAATTACAACAGAAAAATCTAGCCAGTTCCAACCGTCCTTCAAGTAACAGTTGGGCGACCCGAAGTAAAATCCCATGGCAATTATCTTGATGCACGCTTCTATGGTAAAAATAACGCTAAAGATCCAGCCTGCAACGTCAGCAGCAATTATCATATCATATTCGCCAGGCGTACACTTGTTTTTTATCTCCTCCATGGTTCCGTATTGCTGGCAGACAGGGTTCACAGCTGCTAGAAATATACAGTTCACCACGATGCAGCCAATTATAAAGTAGTTGAACTTTTTGTCATAAGATATGCCAATGCACAATTTTCTTAGGCTATTAGTTGGTGATATGCACCCTAAAGATTTATTTTTGAAGTCAGGGATGACATTGCCGTGCATTTGCTGTTTCTTCTGTTCGTGGCGTGCAATTTCACTCTATTAGAACGTTAGGAATGACTGTTAGTCGCAAGGTGCAAAAAGAGTTACGGGCAGAACAGCTATACGTACCTCGATACTTTTCTGGTGGCTCAGGACGCCCATAAGGGACTTATTCTTTAGTCTCCTATCCACCGCTTTCTTTGAAGGTTTGGGAATTTTAACCATCTTGCCCGATGCCCCGCTTTTATTGACGGCAGTGGAAAGTCTCAAGAAGTGGCTCTTTTACCAGACGCAAATGACGCAAGGCTTACTACTTTACAACTACCGTTAGCAAGTGTATCAGTAAGCGGGTATCGCTGCGTTTGCTAATGGCTTAGATGTCTATTTTTAGCACGTTTGGTTTTGCTATGGATAAAGTGCAATAATATCCAAATTGATGCTCTGTTCTGAAGCGGCCAAAGGTCTTCAGCCGGGACGACGGTAAGCGCAAAAGTGGAGGCGACGGCGATGTTTTAATATATAGTATATTCTTCTTTTTTTTTATTATCAGTTGTATTTTTATTATTGTTGTCTTCGTTAATCGAGCAAAGACTGCACCACAACAAGACGGTGGAGAAAGCGAGTCTTCCAAGTAGTAGGCCGGTAGTACAATAATGATAATGGATCGGTTTCGTTCCTGTCGGTGAAACTTACGTTGTACTGTAGTGATAGGAGGAGTCGATCTATTGGGAGGGGGGGGGGATTCCATTTAGTATGAATCAGCATTGCCTTCTGGGCCGCTTCGATTTTTTTTCTTTGTGAAGGAACAACCTTTGTTTTTTTTGCTCGCTATAATAATAGAGGCGTACAACGCCCGGGTGGGTGAGTTAGTGTATACTTCCAGCGTGTATAAAGTTGCACCACCAGTTCTAAATTGCACGTCCACCCAGAGTACTACCATGGCACAAGGGTGTGTTTTGGAAGTCCATGCGTTTTTGGCTGTCGAAAGGTATAACTGAATTATACTATATTCCTTAAACTTCGCAGCCCTGTGCATGAGTCTTGTCTTGTGATTCCATTTCATATAAGGATTCCTTCCCGATTCGATTTTCGTTTCACTGGTTCCTCTTCCATGCCGCCACTACCGAATCAAAACGTTCATTTTCCACAGCCTTTTTCACCAAGCTTGGGTCGTTGGTAATGCGCTACAATTATTCTAGTGTTTGGCGTCTTCAACTGAATATATGGTTTCTTTTAGTGCTCGCGCCACACAAAACAATCATTATTCTATCCACCAGGGTTTCAAGTACACGAGGAGGGCTCTACTATGTACTATTGATTACTACTCTTCTTCTTCTTCTTCGTCTCTTCTCAATTTTACAAAAAAAAGCTGCTGGTATTATCTATGATGATATCCAATGACCAGCATCATCTTTGTTTTTGTATATATTTTTTTATTATTATTAGATCTAGTCTACTACACAAAAAATATATTATATAATACACATGGTAGATGACAAATCGATTTTAAACTTTTTGCGTGAGATGATCGATTTGCCATCATCAATCATTTGCAAGGCGAGCACACCCAGAAGATGCTTATAAAGGGGTTTTGAACAGAACTCTACAACTACAAGCCTCTGCCTGCTTGCAAAGCCTGTGATATGATAGGGATCCTGTACGTATACTACGGTCTGAGTAATATGGTTTCATACTTGCAAGAGTACAGGAATATATTGACTCTATTGGTGTTTGTGTGGACATTTTTCAGGACCCCTACGTAACTCTTGATAATGTTAATAGTGCAGCTACATGATAGTTTTATGGCATTGTTTCCCACGATTATATCTCCTAGGACAAATGCAACAGGTCCAACAAGGTAACAGGGACACCGGAGGAAAAAGGGGGGGATGATATATTCCCATTACTTCATATAGTGTAGTCTAAAGGATATATGAGGCAGAAATAATGTCTATAATTATAATATCTTTATACTGATAAAGGTCTGGTATAGAATCGGTAATTTCAGTAGCAGCTACGAAAAAATAATGATTCACAACAACTCATGCTCGTCCCTACACGCGCACGTGTGCATGTACGTCGCGCACCCTCCGGTGACTACTCGTACTAGCAACACACACTGAACCACGCTCACTCATTGAGGTACATTATACAGTTCATTCAAAATGATGCGAAAAGTTTTCGTCGCGGTACTTGCGGCAATTGTATACGTAGCAAATGGCAAATCTCTAAGGGGTATGTTGGACGCCCAACCAGGTGCTGACCCGTTGAAGCAGTTGACTATGGCAGCGGACAAAATTGAAAACAGGTTTGAGAAAGCGTCTACAAACCCACAATTTGGCAAGGACTTAAATCCTGAATTAGTTAGTAATGTCAAGGCAGACAGCGAGCAGTTTTGGAACACTGTCAAGGGTCTAAAGCCCTCAGATACAAACAACTTTTCGCAAGAGGACGCGTCTAATCTGCAAACGGTTGTACAGCAAGTAGCACAAATGGACGACGACATTAATAATCCAAAGCGTGAAGACAAGGTGAAAGGCGAGTATTCAAAGATACAGACAGAGCTGAAGGAAGCTGGTGTCGCAAGAAGATAAGATGCTTTCAGATTTACAAGCTCATCTATGTGAGATGGAAGCGCTCGAGAAGCAATCGAGTGTCAAAATATAAGCCGGCGAGGTATTTGATTCTAGTCGAAGAATTTTGCATAAATTGAGCGATTTTGGTGTGTCGTGTGTCGTACGAGTAGTTATTTTGTGTGTAAAAAAGAACAACAGAGGTATATTAACATGTAAGATATATAATTGCAATAAATATTTTCCGCCGTCCCACCTGTCGAAATATGTGTTTGTGATGAAGTTTTGCGTGTACCGCCATGAGTGAATCGCGGAAATAAAAGCTCCTGTGCACGAATTGGGATCCCACTACTACTAAAAACATGTTTTTGGGAAGTACACTGTTTACACTACAAATTGAATGCCTATCAGGAAGAGCGAAGTTCTGTTGCAACTTGCAACGCTGTGCAGTGTTAGATCTTCTCAACGATACTCCTATCCCTCTCTAGTCTGACTTTCTTTTTTACTACGAACTATATACACAACAATTCACACTTCAAAACTATCATCTATCTTGTTATTATTATCATCATTCATCATGGTGGCAGACTTTTTTTAAATAGAGACGTTACCGTCAAAAGAGGTGCAGCAAACGCACTTCTTCGCTCCCGGCTAATTTGCAACAACATCAATGTTGTAGCCATGCCAGGAGGTTATAAAGATCCACGGGTAGCTCCGTACCTTAAGGGTGTGAAGCACGTTGAACCAATACAACGAAAACACAATGCAGAAGCGCTGCCTCCTGGCTGGGCGGTTGCAGCCCACTCTCAAACACTTTATAGAACGGGTGCCAAACCACCCCGTGTTTACTACATAAACGAAGAAGGTGGAAATACCTCTTGGTCACGGCCTAGAGATACTCGGAAAGATTTTGAAAAATACAAATTAAAGGAGAAGCATGTAAAGCTACTTGGAGATGACCGCCCTAGCTTGGTATGTAAGTATGATGATAAAGCTTTGGTGAAAATAGGGAAAAAGAAGGATTTAGTGCGGAAGCGCGAATTGTCAATCGCAAAGGTGATTAGAAAGCTAGGACCAGTAATTTATATAACAAGAATATTATTCAATCAGAAGAGTATGTTCTTCGATACATGGAAAATTTATACGCATCGCGAGTTAAAACGAAAAGCAGAAGAGCGCCAGGTCATGGCACTGAAGATTCAAGGTCGAATTAGGATAAAACAGGCCAAAAATCGAGTTTATAGAATAAAACATGCTGCACGCCTGGAAGCGAAGGTAAAAATAAAAGATATTAACCAAGAAATTGGCAAGTATTTGGCAACGTGTACCCCGGAAGACATAAAATGGTACAACGACTGGACACGCGGACAACAGCACAGTGGTTACCCAGGAGTAATATTGATGACGGCGGAAGAAAAGCGTCGGAAGAAAGCGCTAAAAGCGCTCGAATCGCGCAAGCTTATTAAAACGAAAAAGAAGGGCCCTGGCAGGAGAAGGCCTAAGAAAACATGATAAACAACGGGAATCAAGATGAAAGTTGGTCAAGATGAAAGTCGATCAGAATTAGTGAAATTAGGAAAGAACGGGAATGAAAAAAAATAAAATTGTGAAGAACAAAAAGTGAAATTATCACTATGAAGAATATTTTGTAGTAGGAGGTATCAATAATAAAAACAATAATATACAATAATAAAGTTAATTAACGTGTGTAATAAATAGTAATAATACTGTGTCAACAGAAAAAAAGAACAATTAATAATGCTGCTGCACTATTCGTAGTTACAATTGCACTAGCTACTATTATGTAATTATTTTCTTTTTATAAATATATAGTGTCATTGATAGGAGGACTAAATACTAGAAAATAAATATTATATTGAAGAAAATGAATAAACACTTTATGATTAGGAAGAAGACTCTCTCTACACTATGCTTACGGTGCACTTGAACTTGATAGAAAGAAAGAAACAATGTAAATGAAGAAGAAAGTATAATAGTATAATAATAAAAAAACCTGATGATATAGTAAATAATAGGCAAATACAATTGAAGACGAGTCTTGGTAGGAGTCCGTGACGTTCTTTATACTCCGACACTACCGTATTTACGTTTCCCAAGCGTGGAGCAACTTGGTCGTCCTCGATCCAAAGATGTTGTACTTTAATCTATTCTAGAAGATCATAATTGCCTATCTCATTCCTCCGCTGAAATGGATGGTCAAGAGATCCACATTGGCGTGAAGGTCTTCTTTCGCTCCTTTCGCTTCGGCCTACTTTCCCCCACATTCCGTCCGTCCTGAAGTACCCTGCGAAAACATTCAAATCGATACCGTTGGCGGCACACGACCCGTAAATATTCATCTCCGCGGTTTCGCTGACGAACTTCAATCAAAATGCTTGTTCTTTTTGAGTCGTCCTCTGGCTACGCGCTATTCAAAGTCTTGGATGAGGGGAAACTGGAGGAAGTTGATAACATTTACAAGGAGTTTAAAACACCCGAGCGTGCTGCTGGACTTGTCAAGCTTCATGAGTTCAGGAAGTTCGAGAATACCACTGAGGCCATGCAAGCAGCAGTTGCTATGGTTGATGGTAAATTGGACAAGAACTTGAAGAAGCTATTGAAAAAGTCTGCCAAAGGAGACGTACTTGGTGTTGCGGATAGTAAGCTAGGCTCAATCGTGAAAGACAAGCTGAGCATATCGTGCGTTCACAACGAAAAATCAGCAGAACTTATGCGTGGCATCAGATCGCAGTTCGAATCGTTGGTGAGTGAAGTATCTTCGGAAGACAACAAGGCGTATTCTCTTGGACTGGCACACGGTCTCTCGCGATACAAGCTAAAATTTTCGCCGGACAAAGTTGACACGATGATAGTACAGGCCATCAATTTGCTTGATGAACTTGACAAGGAGATCAATATTTATGCCATGCGCGTGAGAGAATGGTACGGTTGGCACTTTCCTGAAATGGGTAAGATTGTTGTCGATAACTTGCAATACGCTAAATGTATCCTGAAAATGGGTACTAGGGACAAAGCTGGTGGAGAGGATTTTAGCGATGTATTATCTGAGGATATTGAAAAGGAACTGAAGGAAGTTGCTGAAGTTAGTATGGGCACAGAAATCGGAGATTTGGATGTGATGAACATCAAAGCATTGGCTGAGCAAGTTCAGAGTATGATGGAATACCGTGTACAATTATTTGATTATTTAAAAAGTAGAATGAANGCGATTGCGCCAAATCTAACCGTGATGGTNGGTGAACTCGTTGGTGCAAGGCTTTTAGCGCATGCTGGGAGCTTGTTGAATTTGGCAAAACAGCCTGCCTCTACTGTGCAAATATTGGGGGCAGAAAAAGCCCTCTTTCGCGCNTTGAAAACAAAACATGATACNCCTAAGTACGGGCTCATTTATCATGCTTCNTTGATTGGTCAAACGGCCTCAAAAAATAAAGGGAAAATAAGCCGTGTATTGGCCGCAAAAACAGCTTTGGCAATTCGCGTAGATGCTTTGGGGGATACAGAGAGTGCCACAATTGGGTTAGAAGGAAGAGCGAAAGTTGAAGAGCGTATGAGACAGCTCGAATCGAGGGGGTCTGGCGCTGTTACTGGTAACGGTAAAACGCAAACGAATTATAAAGCGTATGATAAAACAAGCAATGGCACTTCTTCCTNAAGTTATAACACTGGTAGTGATGCTGTACTAGCAAAACGGAAGCGGGCAGACAGCGGAAGTTCAGACGATTCCAGTGAACAAGAGAAGAAAAAGAAGAAGAAGAAGAAGAAAGAAAAAAAAGAGAAAAGGAAGGTTGAAGAAATTTCTACTGATGCAGGCGATGAACCGAAGAGGAAAAAGCCCAAGAGCGAGAAAAAAAAGAAAAAGAAGAAAAAGAAGAAGAGTAGTAGTGACAGCGATTAAATGCAAACTTATGATACGTATTTTTGTTTTCACATTTTTATTTTCTTTCAATTCCATTTTTTATTTTTTTACTTTTAATTTTGGAGACGCGGAGAAACTATTTCGTCTTATATAATACTTCTCGTATATTATCAATTACAATATGATGCATAAACTTGTACAAGTAAGATGGTAAACTGTATAAAATATATGTACGAAGTACAAAAATATACGAGGTATGCTTTGTACGTATACGTGTGTATAAAGAAAAAACCTGTTCCCAGTTAACGTAGAGAAAGCAATCATATGACTCTGCACAATATTTAACACATGATTCAGTACCATCGTCCAATCTCGATAAAACCACTTAAATTCCCGTGATTAAGTTGGTATAAATCGGCACCCTTTTTGTCAATAATAAATTGCGTACTTGATGCTGACTTTAAAAAACACAAATTATCAAAATGTACAAATCCCTCACAACCACCGTATACCAAATCTTGGCAATGTTTTTTGCAAATTTGAACACTTCGACCGTGAATTGTCCGAATATCGTTTCCCTTGACATCTTTGTTTCGCTGAAGAGTATATGAGAACGTTTTTGGCTTCAAGGGATCGCAGTGATGAACAGATTCGGCCAGTTGTACCCATGAAGTGTACAGCTGTTTTGGGAGCCGCTTATGAAAAGTGATTACATCATGCCAAAAGCACTTGTGCACATGTGTCTTTCTAGTCCCCCATGACATGAATTGTTCATTGTGGGACGGCCTCTTCTTGATTCGCTTCAACAATATGCCTACAAAGGCGTCATCAATAGGTATCAGACTAACATGCGGTATCTGTTCGTACAGTTTCGTAGCTATCCGTGTGCTCATAACGTAGCCACCCCCGCTGACATACACAGGATAGTAGTCATCTCTATACAATGATCTGGGGGTATAATACTTGCTCCAATCGTCGCGTACAGCAGGGCTTCCATCTAACACACTACCGATGAAAACATCATCTTTTTTTTTTGCTGATTTTACTAGGTGTAGTAAATTCCTTGGATTCAAAATTATATCGTCGTCGCCTTTAAATATATGAGTGCTCGCCTGGCATTGTTTTGCCACGAACCTCAGAAAAAGACACTCCTTAACAGTTAAGTTTCTGAAACTATCTTTAAAATCCCATTGCAGGATATCATTGTGGTGTTGCTGCTCAAGTTGGACGCGTCGAAAATCTTCTTTTGATGTACATTTCCCCATCAAAAATACCAATTTTGCATCATTGGTCCCAGCGTGCAAATTAATCCAGGTTCTATTACCCCATGTTTCACGAACAGCTTTTCGACGATCGGTAGCAGCACAGTGGGACTTGACCGCGATAAGTAAGTTATATACGTCTTTCTTCTGGGAAAATGAGTTGAAAAATGGTAGGAAGCTTGTTTTACTAGCAAAATCGCATGGGTTTTTTATTGTTAACAGCGGCTTATAGTTCCATCTCTGGTAGAAGTCTTGCAACTTATTGCAAACGTTGTCTTTGTTGCGTGTCTTATCGCAGTCTCGAACAGGTTGTTGAACACGGCTTTGTTTGTCTCTCAAAAGGTGTTGATCACGGCTTTGTTTGTCTCTCAAAAGGTGTTGATCATGAGGGGCCATGATATTAGCAGCTTGGGGTACATCCTTCTTTAGCAATGTTGCTTTAGCGATAGTATTTATAGGTTGGACTTGACGCAAGGCACTGGTAGAATCTGCAGCAGCAGGCGGGGTCCCATGCAGTTCACGAGCAAGTGGCGTATCGACCTTCGATGCTTTTTTCAGCAAGGGCGGTGTCTTGATAATGTTCTTTGTCCACGGCCTGGTGAAGATCAAAACGTTAACAATTTCTAGACAAGCAATTGTAATCAAAAATGTCCTACAGTCGACTTTCATAGTTGTTCATCCATGCGTGGGCACCTCTTAATGTCATCCGTCCCTGCTTCTTAAGCTGCCTTTTACGCGTCTCGGTGTCGGAGATCTCCAATCGATTTATCAAAAAGGATGATGATTTTGTGATGACGATGAATGATGAGAAGAGATGAGAAGAGGAGAAGATGATGATGATTAGAGTAGTATATATAATATAAGTAATAGTATTAATAATAGTTTAAGAAGAGAGGCGAAGCCTACCACTTTTAACAAGAAATATAAATGGTATGATGTAGTAAGTACTAGAAGTTGATAGTCTTAGAAATATCTATGGGTACAATGATTTGGTGGAGAAACCCGTGGGGAGTGGGGTGAGCGATTGTATTCATCGTCGTCAGTTTTTCCTTTTCCTTCTTCTACTTCTTATTCGTATTATAATATCATTTCAATCACTGTTCACTGAAGGCTTTTAACAAACAAACAATTCCCTCCTCTTCTTTAGCGTTGTTTGAGAATATGGTAAAACGAGTTGCTTCTTCTTCTAAATAAATGCAGAATGAAACTATAGCTGTTACACTGTAAAAGAGATAAATTATCATCAATCACTATTCATGCAAACCCAATTTGCTACCGGTTTTTGGTGTACAATCAATCTGTTTCAGCTGCGCCACATGATGTAGTAATAAATGTAAAATGGTGTTTTGTTGTTGCAATATTGTAAGTAAAAAAAATACATCATCGATGATCATCGACCAACAACAAAAAATAATAATATTATAATAATAAAAAAATACTACTCTAATTTTTATATTTATTATTACTTTATAATGTTACAACAATAATGATACATAATATTCTTTTTTACACAATAATACATGATGAGGAGTGTGTGTAATTATAACCACCACTACTTGTTATTCAACAACAAATAAATGCCATCATCATCATCAAATAAATATCGATAGAACGAAAAGAGCTGCACTATACAACAGCGACAGTGCATCTTCCTTACAGCAAGCAGGCACTGCGCAAGGTGCATTTGAGGTTCAAATGGAAGGTTGGCTAGTCGGCGTTTTACTCACAATAGTCTCTGCAGCTGGGTCTACTTGCGGACTCATTTTACAAAAAATAGCACACCTACGTGAACAAGAGGCGAAGAGGCTAGGCAAGGAAACAAAAACTTTTTCATGCTTCGATATACCATGTAACAAATACTTTATAGCCGGGTTCATTATGCTGGCTTTAGTCCCGCTGCCATTTGACTTTATCGCATTAGCTAACGCGGGGCAAAGCATTGTTTTACCGGTAGGAACTGGTTGTACGGTAATTTTTGGACAGATGTTGGCGCCGAAACTGCTGGGGGAAAAACTGACAAGGTTGGATATTGCTGCAACATTGGTTATCACAAGCGGTACGATACTATCCACAGCAACAGGCACTCACGAGTCACCCACGTACACGGCGTCGCGTCTTTTGTATTTGTACACACTAACGCCTTTCATAGTCACAATAACCATTATTTCTATTGCCACTTTTGTATGTATAGTTATTGCGCATAACCCAAAACTGCAAAATAAATTGTATGAGTCCGTAAAAATACCCGTGCTAGCGTTTATTCCTTCATCCTTAGGCGCAATACAAATAATGGTGTTCAAAGTTGTGGGAGAATTGACAAAAAATACGTTATACGGTTACACAGAAACTTATGTTGAATACGACATTACAAATGGAACTAGGACAGAAATTAGTAAGCAAAGGCATGTAAAGACAAACGAATTTTTGAACCCAACGCTATACTTGTATATATTTCTTGTCGTTAGCTTGGCTGTGGGTCAATTAAGCTATTTAAATCGTGGCTTAGCGCAGTATGATGCGATAAAATTCTTGCCAATTTATAATACAACCTTGTTGATGGTTGGCGTAACATGTGGTGCTGTGTACTTCCAAGAGTACAGTGCTTTTCACCCCGCATGGTTTCCTGTCGGCTGCATATTAGAAATTTTAGGCATTTTAGCACTCAGTTGGAAGGTTGAGGAAGATGGAAAGGAAAGTAATCAAAACCAACCGAAAGCGAGTAGGACCGAACCGAGCGGCAGTACAATGACAAAAATTACACCAGCATAGACTTTGTAAAATTTAATATATTTTATATTTTTTGTCTTTTTTGCGAGTAAAGATAGCAACTCCCTCCAGAAATTGATGGGTTTTAAATTGACACAAACGATTATCAACCAATGCTCTCATCACTATTTTTACTTTTTTGAGATGGCTGCAAGGTATTCTTTTGTGAATGCATCACATCCTAAAATCTCAAACTCGAATTTGTTCAATATCACATTCGTACCAGGCTGCAAGTTCAATGGAGATATCCAATCGTTGCCGTCATCCTGTAAATACTTACGTTTCATTAGAAACCTTCCTCCGACGATACCNCTATTTCTAACAGGTGGCTCNTACACTCTCAACGTCTCGTCATTTAAAAAGTAAGAGATTACAAACTTGCGCATAGCATCATCTGGATTGTCAGTTTTCAACTTTGCTGTATAGCGCAAAACTTGGCCATCCTTTCCAATAAAACGATTGTAATCTTTCTTTGGTTGCTTTGGAATCAATCGCTTCCAGTTCAAATCACTGTCTTCTTTGTCCCCGTATCCTGTGTATGGAGGTGGTTGAAGCTCTGGTCTTTGTGTATCTACACCGAACATAAAATTATCTTGGGGCTGCTCAATATTGTTGTCTTCGTAGAACTTGCGTGTCTTTGGGTCCATTGCTGTAATAATCATTTTGCGCCCAAACACATTTAGAGTCATTCCAATACGAAGTTCATCCCAAGTCCATATTTCTCCTGGACCGTGGTGGTGCCCAACTTCACGTTTGTAGAGTTCCAAATATTCTGAAGGATCCTTAAGGAGCCTCTCCCGATTTAATAAACGCGGGAAAAACTCGCGACCAGAGTTC
The DNA here is from genome assembly GCA_900128575.1 of Stramenopiles sp. TOSAG41-1. NCBI lineage: Eukaryota > Stramenopiles sp. TOSAG41-1. The sequence goes on from LT658465.1 coordinate 11,894, forward strand.
TTTACTCGCGATTGTATTACCGTCACAGTATCGTCAGCAATATAATAATTCATTGTAAAGGCGAGCACATCGCCAAACAGCTGATCAGTGTTGTCCCAGCTGAGGGCAAAACGTAAGCTCTCCTGGTCATACTTTAAAAACTTTTCCATGCCTTTGCTATTATGGGTGTGTTTTCCGAGGGCTGCTTCCATGAATGTTTTCGCAGGAAACATCACTTTTCCCGCCCATTGCTTTGCTTTGTACTGGACCCTGTCCAGCACCGCTGGCCCCTCCAAATTGTCTGGTTGCGGATTGCCATTGGCTTCGTACCATTCCCTAGTAAATCCATCGCACCCATAAACATAAAAATTCTTGCTATGGATACAAATTTCTTGGCCAATACGTAAATCATCGGATGTGTATGGATTGCCAGTGGATGCATTGCGAAGGGACGTTCGCTTCAAGAAGCAACCTTGGGGAAGTCCACTATTTGCTTGTCTCGGCTCTGTGATTTCAAACGTGTTGTCAACAACGTAAAGCTTGATGTTGACCAAACGAACTCTTTGGTCTTCGACCTGACTTTCACTGATCGCCTCCCTGAAGAATGCATTGACGCACAATATTTCTTCGGTTTTGACAGTATCCAGCTTGCTACCAATATTCAAGCTACTGCGTGCAAATCGATCGAAACCTTCAACAGATACTTTTTGTTCAAGTTGTACACCAGCATCTTTCTTCCCATCGAGATTTGACATGGATGGGATGAGGACCCCTCCAGCTTTTCTGTAATGAAGCGTTTGCTTCAACGCGGACGCAACTTGTTCGTTGGTCGTGCGGTTCCATCCTGGAACTTTTGGCAAGTCACCAGCATGCCGGTATTGCGTTGCAATTAGTTCATTTGGGATTTTGCTTTCCATGTTGTTTCCGGTTCGTAAAATGTTTTGAGTTACGTTGCGGAGCGTGTTCTTTGTGTTGCAGTTACTGCGCCTGGTCGTGGGTGATTGCGTGTGTGGAGCTTGTATGAAATATGTGATGATGATGAGAACATACATTGTTGTTCTTGTTGACACATACATACTACGACTACTACTTACACCTAAGAAAATAATAATAATAATAATAGTATAAATAAGAAGAATGTGGCCGATGTAACGAATTAGAGCATGGGCATACCATTGATACATGGCAGAGATACGTTGCTGGCGTTTTATGCTAGTCCGCGCTAGCACTACACAGCATTGTTGACCTCTACGCTTCACTTCCATGCGGTGCTCCAACAACAATATAATATATGACTACTATGGACTATGGATGATTTTTGTTGTTGTCTCATGAAAAATGTTTGTTTGCGCAAATAATTTAGACATCGGTGAGCGTAACTATCAGTTGGCCATGAGTGTACTCAGTCTTGTACTTAATTGTAAGATGTTGGGCCTATTCTGGTCGACTACATTACATCATTCATATTTGTGATGAGTTCATCATAATATATATTATTTACGCAAGCAATAAATAAATAACAACAAAAACGTTTTATTGTTCGTTGCCACTCGATAGATAGGTAGATGATAGAAGATAACACTATAATATAGTTGTATGTACTGTTCCTCGATATGGTCTGCCCTCTCGTACGTCGTCGTGTTGATCTCTCTTCTTCATGAAATTGCAATGCTGTGCAGTGAGATAAGATGAAGATCATCATATCGTAGTAGAGTAGTAGATGACTATAACCCTTTCTCTCACACGTTCATCGTTTTTACATTCACTATCTTCTCTCATGGACTACAATGATACTAGTAGAGTATTAATAGTACAGTAGAAGTATATGAAATAATAATATACTCACAAAATGCGAACGATGATGTGTACCTAACAATGCTGTACAGTGCTGGCCTGTCTTTTATCGTATGCTGTTGTGTGTAGTAGTATGTAGTGATACTAATTAATGTTTATTCTTCATTATTATCATTACTATTATCATACTAGCTGGGCTAGCTACTAATCATATTTAAATCTTCTTTCGCTTGTAAGTAATTTTGATATCGTTACAAATACTACATCATCATCATGTTATAATTGCTATTATTAATAATTAAAATTATTTGAATAATAATAATATTACTAATTATCATTATCATTATATTATTATTATATGATATGAAGATGACGACATACTCCACCACATCATTCATCTCCACATCAACATAAAAATTCTAACCGCCGCGATGGTGGAGCGCCCCCCCCAAGGCATTTTGAAACAAGTGCGACGCGATAAACCACATGGACTTTGTTTGGGGTAACGCTTTACAATGACGTCAATGTCCATGAATAAAATGAACGATTATTGGAACTACACTTGCGAAACGTTCTTCGATGCATGCAGAAGCGGCAAATTGCTGAAAGTAGAATCAATGTTGGAACGGGAAAGAAGGTCGTACAAAAAGTTCAAACATACGGCCTTAAACTTTTTTACGATACGGCGCCTTGAGGGTACCCCAGTTCCTCGAAGGTTCAATCAAGGCAAAGGTAAGTTGAGCAATTTGTATTTATTGCTTCTTCACCATGCTTCTGCTTATTATCGGTGCATTTCTAACACATGTCTACCCATACATCTCCTGCAGGATCTTTGCAACGAGAAAAGGAAAAGCAACGAAAAAAAGCCGCCGAAGACGCTAGAATATCTGCTGCAAGGCAGCGAAACAAGTCGAAGTATCGCAAAAAAAAGAAAGAAGGGAATAATCAAATATCACCAGCTACAGCATCATCGATTAAATCTATTTCCACAGATGGAAAACCAGAAACAGAAGATAAAAACGAAGGATTGGACTGTGATCAGAGCATGCGCAAACCGCATGGATATGGTATGACAGACGAATTCATAGATGGCAAAAAGTGGAAGAAATGTGGAAACTTGTATGTGTCCGGAGAAGGCTGTTTTGAAACCATGGAAAGCAAGGATCGGCACAGCGTAGAAGGTGAGTTGCCAATTGAGCACGAGTTGTCACGGAAAACATTTATGTATACTGTGACCAAGTTGTCCGCTAGTACATGGTATAAATTTAAAGTCAGTGCTTCTAACTCAGCGGGGTCNTCCGATTANGTAGAAACACCTCGGTACGTACAAACTAGACCTTCTTTGCCTTACTATAAATCTAAAAAGCTGCCGTGGATNACCGACAAATCCGATTCCACCTTGTTGCTTAATTGGAANAANTTTGAAAGTTTAGGAGAACCNGTNATTAATTANCAAGTGCAATATAGAGCAATTGAAGAGNCTGATACTACCAAGACTCAGAANCTTGTGGATGCTGGGGACAGCGACGTTGCATGGGATACTTTTCCTTACATGGTGGAACGCTGTGAGGCAAAGATAGAAAATTTGATGCCTGGGAAGAAATACGTTTTCAGAGTTCGAGCATCCAACATATTGGGATTCGGGGAATTTTGTAAAACAGGATTGCCTGTATGCACTGTTTCCGCGCAACCCGCCCTTGTAGATAAGATTGGTTTGGTAAATCGTAGTCATAAACACATTACAGTTCAATGGGATCAGCCTGAGTCTAATGGTGAAAACATTGACGGATATGATGTTCAGTACCAAAAGAAAGGTGCAAGTTCGACGGGATGGCAAACAGCAGAAATACGCCCAGTTAAACCGTCTGAAGTTGTAATAACATTGTTCAAGCTCGAAGAGAATATTTCTCCGGGCGATACAATTCGGTTTCGAATAAGAAGCCACAATGCAGTTGGCTGGAGCATTTATGGGGCTGCATCAGAGTGGATTCATGTACCATTCGAGGAAATTAATGATGAGGCAAGTCCTAAATGTGATGCTGAAGAAGACAATTTGACGAATGATAGCGAAGAACAAAAATCAATATAATTATAGCCTGCTCTTGACTTTAAACGTTTTCTTTTTATGTTTTTTCATCCAAGCAGGGGGAATATACTTCTTGTTGGGATCTGGAGAAATGACCCCGTTGTCTCTCAATGCCTGGATTTCACTTTCATTCAAATGTACTACTTCTTTTAAAATTTCGTCGGTGTGCTCTCCTAAGTCAGGCGCCGTCCCGACTGGAGGAGCAGGCGTTTTACTATACTGCCCCATCACCCCAATGGTAGAGATCTTGCCCCACCCTGGGTGCTCTATGTCTACGATGTACTTGTTTTCGCGGACTTGCGGATGATTACGAACACCATCATAATCAAGGACAGGCCCAACTGGGACACCTACAGGACCAATCTGGTCAACCCAATATTGCGCAGTGTTGGTCAAGAAACGTTGCTCCAACCGTTTCCTAAAATACCTTCGGTTTTCACTTTTATACCGATTTCGAATTGGGCCTGTGCGATTGTCAACTAGAAGATCCTCGAGTCCTGCGGCTTTACAAAATTTTGGGAAGTGATACTCCTCCACCATTGGGGCAACCGCAATCCATTTTCCATCCCCGCATTTATAGAAAGACAAAGCCATGTTATTTAACCCGTAGGGTTCCCCATCATCTCTTTGAAAGCCTTTCTCCATGGCTGATACTATATCAGTTGATTGGAGCTGCAGCATTGCGCCAAGCTGCGAACATTCGATCTTTTGGCCAACACCTTTCTTTTCGAGTGCTACTAAGCCGGCCAATATCTGTACAGCAAAATTCAGTCCCCCAACTTGATCAGCAAGTCCCCAAGGTGCTAGTACTGGTGTGTGTGATGGGCCACCGCCACTTGAAGCCATAGCGCCGCTGACAGCTTGAGAAATTGTATCAAAAGAGCCGCGCTCTTTCCCGTGTTTGGACCATGGCCCAGAATTACCAAAACCTGAGTTTGAACAATAAATTATCTTTGGGTTAATTTTTTTGCAATACTCGTAGCCATAACCTAAGCGCTCAAGGACCCGTGGTTTGAAGTTCTCTGCGAGAACATCCGCCCAAGCAATAAGCTTGTCCATTATAGGTCGACATTGTTTATGCTTCAAGTTTAGCTCTAGAGAATGCTTTCCCCGGTTCAATGATTCGAAGTAGCCACTAAACCCACTTCTTGAACCCATTGTTGCCCCTCTTCCAGCATCTCCAACCCCCGGAACTTCCACCTTAATTACGGTTGCACCTAGATCTGCCAGCATGCATGTCGCGGCGGGCCCATTTTGGAACCTTGTGAAGTCCAAGACTTTGATACCCTGAAGTGCCATTCGATCGTTGAAAAGGGATCAATTTTTAATTTTGAGTATCACAGCCTGCGAGATGGTTCTCGAGGATGCATGCTTGTGGAGGCATGAGATTCAGAATGCATATGTTGTGGATCTGTATTGTTGTATGATGATGTAGTAGTGGAGCAAGAAGAGCTGCTACTACTAACTACTACTACTTAGGATTAACTTAGACTCTACTACTATTTTTTTTATTATATATATTCGACTTTATATATATTTTTTTTAATAACGCTACTACTATTAGGCTTGTTGATGACGACCCCCCGCCGCCCGGATTTCCACCCAGCAGCAGCAGTATTATTATGTTTTTTGCCCATCAACCCGTCAACCCGTAGCGACGCCGTGACCGGGCCAATTTGCCGACGCCCTTGCTTCTTATCGTCCTTGCTGTTTTGCCACGCCGTCAATCGAGTCACGATCCGACCCCGCAGCCAAGGCGTGCCGAGAACGACGCTGCCCAGTCCCACCAGTACACACACGATCGACACCGATACCATCACCGCGCCGAAGCCGGTGCGCTGGTACGTGTCCTGCTCCGGTGTCAACTCGTACAGTTTCAAAGCTTGCCCGGATACCATCATAAGGAGCAAATGTGCCGCCAACAAGATGGCAATCGTATTGTCCCATTTTGCTGCGTACGGCTTCTTCTCGATCAACAGACACAGCCACGCGGCGCACACGACGATCCCTAAGAATACTTGCGCGACACTCTCTTCACCCATCATTATCAACCCCCCTGTCAACACGAGACGGCGGAATAGGTCCACGATGTCATAGTAAAAGCATGAAGGCGTGTAGTTCATGTACAGCGAGCCGTACATCTTTTCCACGGTGTGCTGTCGAACTTTTTCGGCATGCGTCATGCCCTCGCGGACGTGCAGAAACGCACGGTTGCGGTGCAGCACGTAGGCTTGTAGCGCAGGAATACCCAGTACGAAAAAAGCCATGCAGACGAACCCGACGGTGGCATATCCAGCGTACATACGGCCATTGCATACCACTGTGTAGTCGGCCGTCAAGTACCAGGTACCTTGGATTTCGCGGCACTTGTACAGTCGGAAGATCCGGGTCGCGATACCTGTGTATAACGAGAAGGACAGGAGGGACAGGATGGTCAAAAACTGCACTTTGAGCGATTCTCGCGTGTACGCAGTGGTCTTTCGGCACAATGTTCGGCACAATGTTCGGCACAATGTTTGACTCATGCGTGCGACACCGTACACGAGGCTTGTCGTGAGAATCACAGCCGGCAACAGGGTCATGTGGAACACGAACTTCTGCAAAAACCCCGTCTGAAGGTTGCATGACAGGTCCCCAAACACCGCGTACAAGTCCAGCGATGTGAACTCGAGCAGACGCATGAGGGTGACCAGGTCCTCCGGCCATGGCACATCGAACGTGATGTCCAAGTAACTAAGGCACTGCGTGAACCCGACGAAGATTTTCAGTTTCATGAACCATCCACCGATCGTTCGGGAAACGTCTTCGTCCGCGCCGTCGCCCATTTCTTCCCTCATGGCGTCTACCGTGTCCCAGGCAGATCGTTTGACCGCATAGAACCGACGGAACTCGTCGACGTCGATTGTCCCCCCGTGATCCTCGTCAATGATGTCAAAGAGCTGGTTCAGTTGTGCGAGCGTCAACGGCAACATCGGTTCGATTCGTTCCAGAAACTCGGCGCGTGGAAGCTCTGACTTGACCTCAAATACCGTCTCAAGGCGCGTGTTGGCCTGTAACGTTGCCTTGATGCTGTCCAGCTCGTCGCTGGTCAACGCGGGCTGGGTCAGGTACAGATATACTAGCACACCAAAAAACACCAGGCCGCCTCCACATACCCCTAGTAACGTGCCGGGGATGACATCGGCATCCTCAGCACGTCCGCGGCCCGTGCATGGCACGCACGCTCCCCCTTGGAAGACGTGGCCCACATCGCACGTAGCACATATCGGGCCCGTGTCAGCGTACCCGGGACGGCACCGACCGGCCGTGGCGTTACCGCCGAGGCATGCGTCCTCGATGGGACACTTATAGAAAGGGTGGGCTATCAAGTCTGGGCTTGTAGGATTAGACCGCCACCAGCCACGGTCCACTACAGGCACCGCTAACCCTTCCACGTTGCACACCGCCCCGTTCAATGGGCACTCGACACAATTGCTTCGTGGTGGCAAGAAGTAGTTCGCGGAACACACGCACTCGGACGGGGCGTGCGTTGCCCGAAGAAGATCACTGCGTGTGCCAAGGAACTCCCCGCGTCCGCACCCTTTCGAGAGCACGCTCACTGTCACATGCGCCGTAAGGCCGTCGTAATTCGCATCTGTGCTTGTGACAACATGGGCAAGATTGCATACAAACAATAGCGAATCGAGTCGGCTAAAGTTTGTGTTTTGCCGTGTAGACATTTCAATTGATCGAGTCTCCATTCCCGTCAGAACGAATTCGGTGGGCTCGGCGTCGCATAAACTGGTATTGATACGGATATGGACGGGGCTTGTAGCGACCTTCGGCAATCCAACGGTATACGTGACTACCCCGCCCTCCGTGACGGAGTTCACTGGAATGGTCAAAGTCACGGGGTATCTACAATAAACACCGAGAGATGCCGGTGTACGTTGCACGCATTGTGTGCCAGGTAGGCCAGCATTAATACATGGGTTAACGGCACAAATTTCCGGCGTGAGTTGTTCGCCTGTAATTGCATTGTCCTGGACATCTGTATCGATCCGCACAAATGTTGTTTTTATAGAGCTCCAGCGAATTGCAGTAGGCGTACCCTCCGTATTCAACCTCTTATTTCCATAGAAGTTGCATGCAATCAGTTTTATGATTCCGCAACTAGTACCAAGAATACCACCTGCATCAATGTCCATATAAACAGAGTTACTCGAGATAACACAGTTTGATAACGTAGTTGTTCCACCAGATATATAAAACCCACCTCCAACCGACATTGGCGTACCGTAGTTCGTAGTATACTTTGCAACGTTATTCGAGATGACACAGTTTGATAACGATGTTATTCCACCCAATATACTAAACCCACCTCCAGTAGAATATTCAATAGCAGAATTACTCGAGACAACACAGTTTGATAATGTAGTTATCCCGCCAGATATTTTAAACCCACCTCCACCTTCAAATTGACCTCCCTCTCCGTGAGTCAAGATCATGTTTTCAATGATGAGTTCATCATCTGAATCCACCATAAACAATAGAACACCAGTGCGTGAATTTAGGATCCCATCCCACCCCCCGTCAATTGCAGGTTTCTCAATTCCCGTGCCTGTTATTTTCAATTGCCCACGTACTTCAATAGTCGATGTAATAGAGCAATTTGACGATTTTGTATATACTCCTGAGTATGCTATATTACACAGCTCATACCGTTGTCCCAATCGTCGCCGAACCACCAAAGCCTTTGAAGCATCGCATTCAGGAATGGCAGCGTTGAATATCGTGTCAAAATGTGTTAACGTCGCACTGTCGTTGTCAATCTTTCTAGTTATACGGTTTGTTAGGCTCTCGTAGAACACCTTTGCCATATTTCTTCGCGTCTCACAATCAGACGGATGACACTCTGGAAAATTCTGATGGAACGCGGCCGCAATACGTTCTTCGTTGGCAGACCCTCGCCTTCGTTCCATCCCATCCCCGAACGCATGATGCTGTTCGTACTCCTTGATAAACGATTCCCGTTTCATTCGGCAACGGTCACGTGTCAAAGAAACAATATCGGCAGTCGTTTCAAAAGAAGAATCTCGGAAACACAGTGGAAATGCCGTGTGTATCGAAGACACGACAATGGGCTGGTCGGTAAAGTGCGATGTAAACCATCGGACAGAATCACATGATTTGTGACAATCATGAAACGCATCCTCAAAGACATCGTCAAACACATCGTTTGAAAACCATTCAGAATGGGCAGTATACAAAGTATCATAGACGGCTCGAGCCGTCTCTTTGCGAACAACGCAAGAGTCGGTAGATCGATCGCATTGCGGAAAGGTCCGATGGAATGCCTCTTTGATCAAATGCTCATTCTTATATTCGCTTCCTTCGTTGCGAGAAAAGTAATCAAACTGCGCCGAGCAATCGACGGTTGATGGCAAGGTTTCAGATGTTGATTGGTTCTTGCTCCATAAAAAGGTACACTCCGCGTTTTCTTCTCTGAACCTATTGTACTTGGCAATGCATTTGGATTTCGCGCCCGTCGAGGGTGCACTGTTGAACTTTGCACTTTGTGCACAGACGGTATGATGTATCATCATTACCATGGTCAAGAGTCGGCCACGCATCAACCGGCCGAACCGTGAGTACGTTTTGGATGCTTGTGAGGAATGGGAATATCTCCTGCCTCTCCTCCTCCGTTCCCGCATATATATATATACCCAATGACTCCACGACGACAACGAACAACTTACGTGTGAAGAATTAATCATGCTTGTGACGTGAGACGCGACGTGTACATAAATAAGAAATATGACATAAGACATAAGACACATAAGACATAATAATAATAACAATAATAATAATAATATATAATAATATGGGCGTTGTAGTATAGTAGTAAAAAGTCAACACACATTCTCATTGTTGGCCCTTCTCCTTTTTTTTTTTTCTCTCTTCTACTACTACTCCTCCTCTCATCCTCTTCTGCTTCTCGACCTCTTCTTGATAGGAAATAAAGTAAGTATTCATCATGTTGTTGTACCAATATATATAGTTTAATTTTGCTATTGCTGCTGCCTACTACTCGTATGCTAGTCATTCATCATTCATCATCATCACTATTAAAAAATATTAATAATATACCTACCAGCACCACAAGCAAAACAACAACACCACCACAGCATATTAGCAGCATTCTTCTCCCTCCTTGCTTCTTCTCGAATTCAACATGGACCAAACCGCACACAAGGAAGCAAACAACAAATAACTGAAAGGATCATTTCATTTCAACTCAGGCAAGACCCTGCCCTGATAATTACAACGGCCGCAAGAGTTTGAAAAAACTTGATAGCGGAGAGCATGCCTCCACGACCAGGGACAAAGCATGCGAGAAAGCTCTACGAACATTTTGAAAATGCAGCGAAGAAGGATATCGAAAACAGTATTGCGTTAGCACGAGCGTATCTGGGCGCATATGACAAGGCGGTGATTGTTAAGTCAAAGAAAAAGAACGGCGGTAATGAGGATTTTGTAAAAGAAGATAAGTGGATAAATGGTGACTTGTCGAGGGATGTAAAGGATCGTGGTTATATGACAAGAAGCGAGCTTATTCGTTTAATGGACTGGAAACTCCACCACGGTAAGTTCCGTGGAACTCTCAAAGGCAATATAAAGAAGAACTCGGAAGCTAGTGTTCAAAGTATTTCTAAAGCTACACTCGGTATTATGGCAGCAAACGGTCTTATATCCCGCGAAAGGAAAAAAGATGCAATAAAATCATTTTCGAAGTTGGTGTCTGTTGGTCCAGCAACAGCATCAGCGTTTTTGTCAACTATGTATCCGGCACATTTCGCTTTTATGTCTGACGAACCGTTGGAGGCGGTTACCGGCAGGCGAAAGTGGGAACTAAACGAGTATATTTCTTACAATGATGCCTTAGCAGATGTATCGAAACGCTTTTCGCATAAACTTTCTGTTCAAGAAATCGAAAAGGCCTTATGGGCATGTGGACAATTAGGTTTTGATGCTACGATTGTTGATGATGTAGACTCGAATGGCAAGCGCAAAGCGATGGATTATGCGAACGAGAAAGGTGGAAAAAGAAAGAAGAACAAACAGTCCAAAGCATAGATGTGTATGTAGATTTTTAATTTGCCAAAACATTACTTAGGCATATATGCAGATTCTAATATAAAACTTATATATGTACAGACAGATCAACTCCTCAGAAATACCAATAGTGCCATTCCGGGGTGTCGTCTAATCTTAACTAATGGTGAGAAAAAGGTACATTTTTTGACTAAAGATGAACTCTAGCCAAATCCCAACTGATCAAGTTGTTCGCACATAACAAGGTTACGAACACTCTCTTTCAAATTTGTAAAACGCTTCATGTCAAATATAGTATCATTCTTTTTTGCCATTTGATTTAGTGTCCAAACTATCCTTTCTTGAACGTCACGGTTGGCTTCTATTTGTACTTCTAAGGATTGGTTGGATAGGAAGCCACATAGCAATCGATATATCGAAACAAATTTACCAAAATTTATCATTCCATTATTAATTGACGGCAATCTATCTAACTTTTGACTTAGATGGTGCAGCACTGGACGAAAATCAGGTATGTAAAATTTCTTTCGAAAGGCTCTTAAAGCAGCGTCATATCCTTCTCTGCCACTGACAACAAACGTTTTATTTAAATTTTCATAGGCAACCTTTGCCTTCGCTGGTATCCGCTCCCATAGCTGATCAGGGAACAGTTTTCGGTTAAAGCACGAGACTATACAAAGACAACAAAAGAAGTTGCCAAGCTCAGCACATTTATGCGCTATTTTTATGAATTTGATGAAAATATCTACGCGCTCAGTCAGATCCAAACCTTCCCTCAAAAATTCATCCTGCACAAACTTTGCCAACATATGGTACAACGCCAAAATAGTCTTGTAACTCTGCGTCTTAGAGCGATCTTTGTCAACCATTTCCTCGGCAGTGATTCGCTTGAAACATGCGCCTGCCATCAGCGTCAACTGCGATGCTATGGTCATGCTTGACGTTTTAGCTAGGTTTATATACTTCTGACGGGACCCCAAATCGTTCTCGCTACTTTGCCGTTTTAATAATGGTGGTGATATCAGAGGTGAATCTAAGCCATTATTCTGAAGCATAGTTGGGGTAGACTTTGAACGTTTTACAACCACGGGTGGCCTTAGTGTAGACTTAGGGGTTCGGGATTTGTCTTCACGTTGCTTATCATTTCTATCGTTTTCAAGCGGCATGTCATGCTGCAACATTATTGATACAAAATTCGATGGAAACATGTGTTCGCTCTGAGCTTCAAGTTCATTGGTATACGTCAAGATGCGAGTTCCATCACTTAAAAGCTTGGCATCGTTCGCCGGTGTCTTTCGGCGGGCTTTCTCATCCGTGCTACCATTTGAATTGTATTTGGGAGAAGACTTAGTTTTCGAGGGTGTAATGTCGCCCGATCTCCTTGTTGCAGGTGATCGTGATTCTACCGGCTTCTGAAGGTCAAAAAAATATTGAATCAGGCCATCCCAGAATCGCCATTCATCATTTCCGTTTGCATTGTCCATTTTGTACAGGAGCAAGGACTCAGTCTCTTGCATGACGCTTGCAAAATCGCTATGCTGCTTCGTAAACCTATTCATGTAATATTCTAATAACGCTTTGAAAACACACGTCAAATTCCTTCTCTTGGTATAATATTCACTGGTTACCGCAATATCTAACTGGTTCAACACTTCGCTAAGAATCACACTAAAAGATGTGTATTGCTTATATGTTAGCAGTATAGTTTGCAGGTACTCATCTCGGAGTTCATCTTCGATCGTCGTCGCAATGACGTTGATCATAGCCGGAAGCGATGCGTACACAACGTGGCCTAAATCATTCTTAACTATTTGGTTTATAACTGAGGTAACCTGCGGGCTGGAAAACGAAGACATAGATCGGTCTTTTACTTTCTGGTGCATGGTGTAAGCGCTGCTGACTTTGCGAGAAATAGGTGTGCTTATAGAGGTTGACAAGAGGCGGGAAGTATCGTGTATTGAGAACCGGCTCGCCCCATGTGGTGCAGGTTTTGATCGTAGAGATTTACTCAGTATTTCCCTATCATCCCAAGGGTTCGACTCTGCTTTGTTCAACGACTTTCCCTTTATTCGTCTCAGTTCGTCCAGGCTGGCCAAGTCTCGTTGCGCCGTTAGTTTAAAACGGTTGAACGCGGCCTCCCCAAACTCCTCGACTAATTTGGCTTTCACAAGCTTGTAGTTGCATTTATCGCCCATTTTAGTCGCTGTATTGTATAGTGCTTCTGACATTTGGTGTTCTGTGTGTGTCATAAAGGGCGAAGAGAAGTCAAACGTAGATTTCGCCTGTTGGGCCAGGCCGCAAGAGCCGCAGATTGCTTGGGTTTCGCCCATATATAAAATGCATGATTTTGTTCGATAATGACACAATGGGAAACCGCAACCTTTGCACAAGGGCGATTGTGTCATAGAGTATTCTTCATGATTGTATGTTTTGTGGTAGGGGTCCATTTAAAATGACCGCACACTGTTTCCTGGCCTGCTTGTATGAACGTTTAGCTTGCCTAGCCCAAAACTCCGCGCAAAAACTTAAACTCCACCAGAACGTACGGCCGAAAAACCCCAACGAGACAAGAAGCCGTCTGTACAAGTGGAGACAACGTGAAGAACGAGACGGTGTGGATAGACCGTCCAATGGGCTGCCTTTTGCGATCGCCCCAACTGTCAAATGTATTTGTTGTCTTGGGCGATATGCTGGTGTGTGAGAGAAGGGTGATCCGTCGTTTTGGCCACCGACGAGGAAGAAGAAAAGGGAGGAGAGGAAGGAGGACTACTCAGCATGCAAAGAGTAGATGATAAAAAAGAAAACGATTAAGAATAGGATATTATAGATAAATAAAATGATGAGGCAGCAGGAGAGAGAAGACTGAGAAAGATAATAATACAGTCGTATTGTAATACTCATATTTCATAGTAGCACTAGTAGATAAAATTAAAATAATATAACAACATGAACTAGATGATGAAGCAGAAGGAGGATCTTTGCATACCCTAATAAGTACGGTATATCCTAACACCGAGAGAATAGTACTTCAAGCTGTGCAATGTGCAATACTCTTCTCCCATAATGATGTTAGCTAGCCTATACAACTCTACATAAATAATGGTGTAATATCTAATCGAGTTAAAAAAACATCCACAATTGCACAACACAGCATAGGACGACTGCTTGACCTCTCGGTGCAGAGAGACTGCTACGATCAAAGTACTCACTGAGACTACGAATAAAGTTCATCCTAGCCTCATCATCCAATTGCACAACACATCATTAGTAGCACCTCTCAGAAACAGAGATTACGAACAATGTACTCCCCATCACCCTACCATGACCTAGTGTGATTTGATTGAGTCGAATTGTAGAAGATGATGATTTGAAATATGATGGTGATACCATTGCGCGGCAAGGACTGATGTTAAAATGTCATGTGATCCATCGTCCATTGATCCATTCATCCATCGTCATCGTTTTGTCGGCCAGAACAAAATGGCCAAAATTCAAATATCGTGTGCATGAATCCCATGCTGTGTCTATGGTGGTCTTTGTATACTACCGTGGGGGCACACCATTCTTCTTCAGGTGCTATGATCGATGTGTACATACTATATATGTCTCTTTTGTTGTTATCATCATGAAGCATAATAGTAGTGATGTATGTATGCTTTTGTGCAGCACATGTGCACACTTCGCCCCCAAGTCGGTAACCCCACACACACATACACACACATACGCGCGCGACACATTCACTGAGCGAAATATGGGAAAGAGAAAAAACATGCTTAATGTAACGTCCGCCTCTGCTGGCCGTCTATATGCCACGAAGGCGTACAAACCAGGACAACTCGTATGCAAGATGGACAAACCAAAAGTTATTCCAGTATACACGAGAGACCTCTCGCAATATGGGCCGCACGTCGACTCATGGGAATCATTAAGACAGCGCGACAAACTCCCTCATTCTTGGGTTGTCTTTGACAAACGCAAGGAATGCAATGGCAGCAATTCTATAAAGCGCGTATGGTACGACCTTTCTTTATCAGACTATCAGGAGCATGACTTGTTCCCGATGTGGGTTGGCATAGCTAATGGCGCCCGGGCCAAAGCAAATGTTGAAATGGCAGCACATGGTAAGTTGGCAGGCTACTACTTCTTCGGAATAAAAAATTCAAGCTAACAATGGCTGGTTTTTCGTTTAACCACGTAGGCAGAGGGTTGGGACCAAAGTGGCGTGCGTTGCGTGATATCAATATTGGTGATGAGCTTGTGTGCAACTACGCGTCGGAACATTTTACTCGCTTCGACGCTGACGTTTTTCGCATCGATAATCCTGTCGCCCACGAAAAGCCTTTGCAGCCATTGAAAACGCCCAAGCGACATAAGGTGGATAAGTTGAAACAAGGGACAGGTGTTCAATGTAGCCAAGAAAACATCATCCCTATCCATGATGGCCCGTACAATGCTGAGAACGTCAAGCATCGAAAATTTTCTGACTTCGTTGACCTCGTGAGGGAACGTTTCGACTGCCATGGTGTTGACCTAAGGATGTTTCAGCTCGTACGTGACAGCTCCAGGAAAGTTATACGGCGTCATGAAATATTAGTTCAAAACTACGATATGATCGCAACCATTAACGGCGCTCCATACTGCCGTCATACTCCAACTGGCATGGCACGAATTATTTATCACAATGCTGTGATGAACGACCGATACTTCACAAAAATTAATGGCTGGAATGCAATTCGTATGTATATTCCTAGAATGAAGCAAGCAAGAAAAAACAAAGGGGACAGTATGATTGAATTATCCAACCTTTCATTTACCATTGGTGATATGCGGGAAGCTTCTGGGCTGGTTGAACTAAAAGTTCAAAATTTATCAAAGAATCGGGATCAGAGATTTGGGAAAATACGGAAAATTCTTGAGAGTGGTGGGTGCAACATTAACGATGAAAGAAAGTTGGTTCGAAAATACTCCATGCATCTCGAACCACCGACAAAACATCTAGTGAAGCTTGCTCCACATCAATGGAACACAGAGCACAAGAGAAGAACGGTTGGTAAACGTGCAAGGCAAACAGGACGCGAGAGTATTGAAACGGTTAAGCGCCGCCCAGGTCGACCACGATTACCACAGTCATTGAAACGGAAATCTAACAAAATCGAAAAGAAGTCAAAATTGCGCTTACAAAGAAAACATTTTATTATTGAAGCGGGTTTTCCACCGATCCCTTCACCACGCCATGACAATGCTAGCTCCGTAAATTTGTGCAATGGCCGTGCAAATCAACATTCTCGACAAAAAAAATGCGATGAAAACAGCTTTGAAAACAACCAGGTGACAAGCATGTACTGTGGACACAGCGATATTACAACCGATTTTGAAGCTGCGCAAATGCTGTTGAGTTTTTGAATACACAAGGAATATTTTCAGATTCGCTCTGCAAATTTACTCCGACACACATTCTAAAATTTTCCTCATGAGGCCATTGCAACTATATACAGTAAGCAAAGTCAATGGATCATACGTTTGTATCGTTCGTACTAATTTTCATAAATTTATTTATTGTTGATTCTAGCGACTGAATCTTGGCATCCTGCTCGACAAACCGCTGGTTTACTGTCTTTTCTAAGTTGCTTACCGCCTTCATGATTTGCCTAAATTGCTCCACAGTATCGCCCGTAATATTTTCGTTATTCTTAGCGCTGGGCTGATCACCAATTCTGTACTCCTTCAAAGGGCTTTTGGCATGAGAGTTGCGTGTGCGCAAACTTTCTGGAGAATGTGGTNCAATATTTTCATTGCTTTCGGGTGCCGGTGGCGGAGACGTCTTTGCATTCTTTCGATCATCGATGTTTTGTTGCGCATCTTTAGTATCGTTGCATTGGTTAGGTGCTTCAGTTCCAATCGATTCCTCAAATAATTTTATTTCATCCAACATCATTGATTGTATGGCAACTTTACTCGTCGCTCGCGCCTCAAAGTTGAAGTTGAATGTAGACTTGCAACTCGGTTCATGTTTTGGGTTATGATATTCCTTCAAGTATGGGTGCTGCAAGGCGTCTAATACATTTATTCTTTTTGCCGGGTCAAACTTTAGCATTTTCGACAACAGGTCCAGAGATGCATCGGTTGCAGCAGGGAAAAAATGCTTCCAGTTGACGGGCCTTGTGCTTTTCCCCATTGCTCTAACGCTTGCTCGTGCAGGCGGTGGAATAAAATTCATGTCGTCGTTTGTTGGCGTGCCAAGGGTTTCAACGATAAGTTGCAGTTGATGAATATAGTTTCTACCTCGAAACAAAACCTTCCTCCCAAGCAGCTCGCCAAAAATACACCCAACACTCCACATGTCAATTTCATGACCGTATTTACTACACTCCACAAGAAGTTCTGGCGCACGATACCATCTAGTCACAACATATCCCGTAAGTTCGTCTGCTTGTCCCATATTTTCAGTTGAACTAACGCTTTCTTTAATTCCACGTGCCAGTCCGAAGTCGCAAATAGCAAGTTCGCAGTTAGAATTTATCAACAAATTTGCCGGTTTCAAGTCTCTGTGTATAATGTTTGCCGAGTGTAAATACTTTAAACCTCGAAGTAGCTGATACAGAAAATATCGACAATGAGCATCGCTCAAACTCTGTTTCGACGTAATTATCTTCGCCAAGTCGCTTTCGAACAGTTTTGTCACAATATATACATCGCGAAAGTTAAGTACCTTCCTAGGTATTGTGAAACACTTTTGCAAAGATACAATGTTCGCATGGCCTTGTAGGTGACGCATTAGCTTCATTTCACGTAGAATTCTCTTCGCATCAATCACATTTCTAAAGGTGTCGCCAATCCTTTTCACAGCTAGACGTCGATTTTTGTTTTTCTTATCCACTGCAGAGCATACCATGCCATAGGATCCCCCACCCACATACTTCAAGTTTTCATACTCAACTGGAACTTCAAAAATAGTCCCACGCACGACACACGTTCGAGTGGTAGCCATGTCGCCCTACTTGCCTTTTCGTTATCGATGTTTGATTCAACAATGGCTGAAGCGTTGCGAAGTACAATGCCAAAAGGTGCCAGTGCAGAAATGCAAAAGAGGCCGTTTAATGTATGTTATGGATGTGGTGTAGAGTAACACAACAAATATAAAATGAAAAAATATAATAACAATATAAATAATAATAATAGTAATAAATAAAAAAAATACAAATGCCAATAATATAATGCAAATAAAATATATATATGATAATAATAGATAATAATGGAGAATATAAAAATATAAATAATGAAATAAACACAACAACAAATTCAAACGAAGGAAATCAATCTGCAACACTACACATTTCTTATTCTATTATCCTTCTCATTATTATTATGATTATATTTATAACGAGAAGAAGAAGAAGAAATTGAACTCAAACAACACAAAGTTGATTATATTGTATTACTCTGTAGCACTATTATTATTGGCCATTGTGTTTGTTATTATTATTACTATTTACAACATTGCTAGTCGTTTCAGTCGTAGCACAATAATAATAAATAGACTATAAACTATAATATGAGGCAGACGTCTCCGAACGAACGCTCAAAACAGTCGTAGTTATGCTAGAGTAGTCTCTAGTCACTCCGTGGAATTTATTTGGGCATTCGGCAGATAATAATATACATAATAATATAATATAATAAATACTCTAAAAGCAGTCCACCATAGCCCTAATTTCGAATAAATTGGACTCTTTGTCGGTTTTTTGTGCACTCCGTCGCTAATATCCATTCGTTTTTACTCAAAATTTTTCCACATACCATTTTTTGCACATNTTTANTGAATTTGGCATAAAACACTAAATAGCACACATATTTCCACATTTATTAAAATATTTTTGANTCAAATTTTAAGGGTCTTAAGGTTAGGGTTATTTTAAAATCGCTGNCTTTGTCGGTTTTTNTTTTANAAACNTGTNAANAGANTTTTTTAGTGTATNAGAGTTTGAGAAATGCAAATAATCGCACGTCAAGCTACGATACAAGCCTTCGTTTGAAGAAAATGGACAAGTTTGAGTGT
>LT658466.1:147-30903 GCA_900128575.1 Stramenopiles sp. TOSAG41-1
TTCTTCATTTGTGCTTTCATCAGTTCTTCGTCTGCTGATGCATCTTTTGCTTTCTGTTGTCTTAAAATGGGCGTGGGTGCTTTAAAGGATTTCAGTCGAAGGTAGTCATGTCGAGCGAACGTGGCGAATGCTCTGGTCGTAAAACAAACAAACAAACCAAACAACAATCAACACAACACAACAAAACAACAACAACAACATGATGATGATGTGGAGTAGTAGTAGTAGTGTAGTATTATATTGTAATGCAGTTGTAGTATACTATCAGACTGGTATTTTTTATTACTCTGTATTACATATAATAAGAAGATAATTAGTAGTACATACACATATATAGAGCAATAATAATTGGTTTTCTTTATTATTATCTGGTTGATGCTGTGCGTAATTATTACGTAATGACTTATGTAGCAAATATAGTATGGAGACAGCAGTGCAGGCAGACAAGGAGTGCTTGTCATTCACATGGGGTTTTGATCGGGTTTGACTACCATACTTCTTACTAAAGAGGCTGGAACATTTGACCATTCTGCTCCGTTGCCATTGTCCTTTCGTATCGCCCCTATCATCATCATCATCATCATTTTTTCCCCCAAATCATCA
Source organism: Stramenopiles sp. TOSAG41-1 (assembly GCA_900128575.1). Taxonomy (NCBI): domain Eukaryota; species Stramenopiles sp. TOSAG41-1. The sequence goes on from LT658466.1 coordinate 751, forward strand.
ACTATTCGTCGATCATCATTTGGTTCCTCCTCCGCTTCGAGGATACAACAACAACGTACACTAATTGCAAGTCTCGGAATGAAGAATACTGCGTGCAATTTCACACGTGTGATCCAATGTGTGGCAATCACACTGGCCCTGCTCTTCACTATCGCTACGTCAAAACTCGACGGTGCCAAGGTAGAAAATAAGAGCACCATCTACATTATTAGGCATGGAGAAAAAAAGTGGTTGCTAGGATGTCTCTCAAAAGAAGGGGAAGCCAGAGCAAACGCTCTAGAGTCTATTTTCCAGCAAAGGTTCAAATTGCCTAATCGCGTTTTTGCAAATTTTTATGATGATCATGTGGACTGCGAACGCTGCATTGAAACAGTTACTCCAATTGCAAACAAGCTTGGACTACCAGTAAATTCATCCTTTGGGTTTAACAAGGTCTTGGGTGGAAATCTCCGCGCTTCGGACGCCTTCAAAAGTTCCATTCGTTCTTCAACTACACCGCAAGTAATACTTGTAGCATGGGAACACCTGAATATTAAACCATTAACAATCGCCCTTGGAGTACCAAAGGAAGAAATCCCATCGTGGAAAAGCTCGGACTTTGACACTGTTTATATTTTGTCCTTCAACTCAAGTGGTCATTTGATGTCTTTCAACATCTCAGCAGAGGATTATCATCCACGCTAAACTTCATTGTTGCAATTAAATAATTTAGATTTTACGAGCATTGTAGTAGAAATGTGGTTTGCGAATGTGTCAAAGGTTTTGTTTACCAATATTTCAGCCGCTGCGTGTTTCATTCATCACCCTATAATTTCCTGTACATATTCGGTAGTTAATCTAGTAGAGTATACTACAGGAATTGGTAGTAGTAGTAAGCTAGTGCTAGTGTGAGTCATAACAAATTATGTTGATGATATAGATATGCTGGCTGTTGTTATTTAGATAAATATAATAAAATGAATGATGATTGATATGATTATTATTGCTACAATCTTTTCTCTTTTAACAACACAAACAACTGAAGAAAACCCTGCCGATGATTCTATTATTATAGTTATTATTATTATTTACTGTATTGCTATGTCGTGCGTGGTGGTCGTGTAGTGTGTAGTATAATCTATGTGTATGTGTTACCTATCATAGTCATGGATTCGTATATATAGACTACAATATAAATACAAACATGGACATTGAGGTCGATGATGAATGATGAAAAAAGGGATAAGATGGCTTTTGCTCTCTGGAAGGAATGAATGAATGAATGAATGGGCTCTCGTATACCAATTCAAATAATTAATGTCAATGTCAGCCACCACCTCCAATAATAATAATACGTAATGTAATATAATAATGAAGACGAATACCATAATTAGTAGTACCACTCTATAAATAAGCTTCTTCTTTTATAGCAACAAAAAAATAATTATAATAATAATAAAAAAAAATTATTAAAAAAATACTACTAATAATATAATGGCCAATGTTGTTGTTTGTTGTTTGTGTTGTTGTTTGTGTTGTTTGTTGTGTTGTTGTTTTTTTTTGTGATGTGATGATATATAATATGTGATGATGATGATGATAGAAAGAGACAAGCGCCGTGCGAGCCACCTGCAGCCACAACCCTCCAAAACCGTAATTCGTAGCCCCGTCAGTTCTATCAATACTTTTACCATACAATATTTGAATACCAAAAAAAGCTAGAACCACAGATAAATTCATGTTCGGGAACAACGCATTTGCAACACCAAACACCAACCGAGGCGGTGGTGGTTTTGGTGGTGGCGGTGGCTTTGGAAATACTACACCCGCTCAAACACCTTTTGGTGCTTCTGGTTTCGGCAACAAATCTAGTGCTGGGGGTTTCGGGACTAACTCAGGTTTTGGCGGGAACACCGGGGGTGGCTTTGGTGGGGGCGGTGGCTTTGGAAGTAACAACACCACTGGTGGGTTTGGTAACAACACAGGCGGGTTTGGTGGGGGCAACACGGGCGGTTTTCTGGTTTTGGTGGAGGCTTTGGAGGTGGCAACACAAATAATGGTGGCTTTGGAGGAGGGCAAAGAAACAATGCTTTCGGCGCTACAAATAATGGGGGTGGCATGTTCGGCTCAAATTCGACGGCAGGTGGGTTTGGCAATACCAATAGAACTGGTGGCTTTGGCAATACTGGTGGTGGTTTCGGTGGTGGTCAGACAAACACGGGTTTCGGTTCAACCGGCGGCAATATGTTTGGCGCAAAACCAAATGCTGCTGGATTTGGGGGCGCTCAAGGTAGTAATGCCTTCGGTGGGACCAACAACGCTACTGGTGGGTTTGGGGGTGCAACAACGTTAGGTGGTGGCATGGGTGGTATGCAAGGTGGGTCTCAGCAGCAATTGATGCATACTGGACAGTTTCCTTACCAGGCTAGGGTAGATCAAGCAAAGGCAGAGACGCTGATGTCAATATCAAGCATGCCGCAATATCAATCGAAGTCCCAGGAAGAGCTGCGATGGGGGGATTACTACACAATGAATATTAGGAATGTCAAACAGGCTGTCGGAAATATTGCTGGAGCCGTTGGCGCAACAAATCCAATGGGGGCAACGAATGCATTTGGTGGAGGCAATGCTCTTGGGGCTTCAACTGGTGGAGGTTTGTTTGGTGCAAAAACTACTACTGGATTTGGGGGGGCAAGCGGTGGTAACGCATTTGGTTCGACTACAACCAACACAGCGAACAATGCTTTTGGCGGCACCTCTAGCACAAACGCCTTTGGCTCCACAACAAACAACACAGCAGGAGGTGGGTTGTTCGGGGGTACGAAGCCTGCGCTGGGTGGTACTGGTGGCGCATTCGGAAGCAGCGCCGGAGGCAATACAGGTGGAGGCCTTTTTGGCGCAAAGACAGCAACAGGATTTGGCGCCACAACAAGTGGCAACGCCTTTGGGGCAACCTCAAACACAAGTACTACTGGCGGGGGCTTGTTCGGCTCAACCACGAACACAAGCACAGGGGGTGGGTTGTTTGGCTCCAAACCAGCCACGGGTGGTGGCGGTGGGCTCTTCGGCAGTTCATCTACGGGTAATCTAGGTGGCGGGACAACTGGTGGTGGCTTATTTGGAGCGGCAAAGCCTGCTGGTGGTGGGCTATTTGGTGGTACGTCTGGCGGGGCCTTCGGGAGTAGTGGTACCACAGGTGGGGGTCTGTTTGGTAGTTCTTCTACTTTGGGCGGTACTACAAACACTCTTGGTGGAAACGGGCTGTTGGCAGGTGGTGGCATGTTGGGCGGTAGCACTGGCCTCGGTGCGGCTGGTTTTGGAGGCATTGGAAATAAGGGCATGGGTGGATTAGGTGGAGGTGGCTTAGGAATGACTGGCGGCTTGAACGCGGCCAGATCAATGGGAATGGGCATGGGAGGGATACTGCCGACCATGGGCGGGCGAAATAATTCTGCCCTAGCACTGGAGCACAATATACAAATTTTGAAGCATCACGAACGTGCCGCACAGAAAAAAGGATTGAACAATGAAATGAATAAGTACCTTTTAAACCAATCAAGGATGGGTAATACCCGTCGATTGCAAGCCAATCAGCAACACGCTCGTTCCCCAATACGTCCACGAAGTGTTGGAGGGGCGCACTATGTGGCAAAAAACGTTTCCCAATCTTTGTTCGATGATACCCAAATTAATCAAGTGCTATCCCCAGATATGTTTAGACGCCGAAGTGCAAAGCACCTAACTATTGAGGATGATGATGAGGAGGACAGTAGTAATAGTAGTAGACCGTTGCTGCTTCCTGACAATGGAGCAAGCACTAATGCAAATTCACCATACAGCCCTGGCATTAATGTTAGCAACCAGAACTTGAATTCAAGTCGTGCCAGTTTTGTGCCATCGCCTTCTTCCATGGTTAACACGCCATCACTGCATGGCAAACAACAATCTGATAATAAAAATACGTTTGACAATACCAATGGTTCTGGTGAAACAAAAGGTGACGAGAACAAAAATAGCAATAGTGCCAATGTCAGAAGCGAAGACTCTAACGATAAAGTTGTTCCTTCTAGTAATCCGCCTAAGCTAAAAAATCCGCATTTGAGCACTAACCCATCTATTGAAGCTTTAAGTAAGATGTCAGATGTACAATTGTCGGCAATTAAAGGTTTTGAAATAATACATAGCGAACATGGTTCAATAAAGTGGATCGACAAAGTTGATTTGCGTGGCCTCGACCTGGATAAAATTGTACACATTGGGCAAGGCTCAATATTTGTTTACCACGACGATGAATCGCCGGTTCAGTTACAGTCGCTGCCTAAGACTGGAGAAGGCCTTAACAACAGGGCAATTTTGACCATGAACAATATTTTCCCCGAGTCTGAAGATGATGATTTACAAGACTATGAAGAATCGCTAAAGAAATACAATGAAGAGCTGGGATTTACATTTAAATCATATGTTCCGAAAGAAGGGCAGTGGATGTTTGTTGTGCCCAATTTTGATATGGAGTGAGGACGAATATAAACAACAAACACGTCGTCGTATTTATTTATTAGTTTATTATTATTATACCATAATAATAATAATTATTATTATAAAACCACCCATCATATCATTGTTGTTGAACTTTTATTATATCATTCATTTTTAAATAATAATTTTTTTATGATAGAGTAGTAGTATTATTATTATTATATATAATATAATTTACTACCGGGGTGCCTATGCTGCTAGCACTGCTAGCAGCATAGGCACAGTGGTGATAGCGTATGTTTACCATGATGCCAAGTCGTCGTCCCGCCACCACACCACTTTTTTTTTTTTAGCATCATCATGAGGTAATAATAATTAGTGACCAAATTAGTAGGGGATATTGCGAGAACCTTCAACAACGCGCACCGCTCACCACCACATTTTCTTTATTGCCATCATCGTTGACAACAAATCGATCTGGCGGATTTTCTGCAGCAGGTTAATTGAGTAGTGCTAACAACGAGAGGACAACGAAACCCACCAAAGCAAACGCGCAAGCATAAGCCCTGCCAACGCTAATATGGCTGATGATGACGTGCCTTTGGTGGTATTTTTGATAGTAATATGCAGTGCATTTGTGCATGCTTCTTGGAATCTAGCAACTCGTGCTATTAAAGGTGACTTAGCAGTCTTGGCGTCGTCTTGTTGCTTTGGAGCTATTTTGTTGTCCCCTGCACTCTTTTTTGTAAGTTATGACAATAATAACCTTGGAATGGGTATTCTCTTCGGAATAATCAGTGGAATTGTGCACATTGTTTACGTCGCGTTTGTTGGTCTAATGTATGCTCACACTAGTGGCAACATTAGTACCGTTTACCCAGTTGCACGTGGAAGTGGTGTTTGCTTAACGGCTATTTTTGCTGGGCCAGTACTTGGCGAAACAATTTCACTTCTAGGCTTTTTTGGTATTTTAACAATTCTGTTAGGTATCGCCCTGATGGCATCTGCAAAATTTCTGCAACGCAAGGAAACCACAAAAACTATTATAGAGAATAGCAAGACATGTACTAACCCAATGACGTCGGAGACAGTAAATTTACCCAAAGAGAACGAAAAGCTGGAAGCCCTTCCCGAGGAAAATTGCTTTACTAAGAATAGAAGATTCGGCGCAATATTTCTATCGTTGATTCTTGGTTGCATAATATCTAGCTATAGTCTTATCGACAAAGTTGGAGTTGGTTACATTAATCCCGTCGCATACATTTGGATAATGGAAGTAACAGAGACATGCTTTTTTGTGCCATACTTTTTACTTTACGAAAAGAATCGAAACATGCTACTGAAAGCCTTCCGCGAGAAAAAAAAATACATAGCGATCGTAAGTGTATTTAAATCTGGTTGTTACCTGATGGTTTTGTATGCGCTGACGATATCCAAAGCAAGCTACATTACCGCATTACGTGAATGTTCCGTTGTCTTCGGTGCAATATTGGGCTTTATTGTTTTAAAAGAAAGCATAAACTATGTTATGGTGTTTGGGATTCTGTCTATTGTTGCAGGTTTAGTTATGATAAAGCTTGCATAAGAAGAACAAGAAAACATTATGTACAACCAACCTTTAAATTAACATCGGGACATAAAAATATTTAATTTAATTTAACATATGGACTATCCAAGCAGAGTTAACACATCTTTTTCGTGATGGACATTTAGTAACCCTAAAATCATTTTAAAATGTACAGTGTTAAGTTATATGTAGAGAGTATTTAAAACAGAGCAGGCTAGGCAGTATGGTAAATGTGTAAATTATTAAATATGGTTTTTAAGAGTCCTTTTTTCAATGAATTAGGCAAAAGAGTTTGCTTTACGACGCCTCCCTAATTTCTGCTTTACAAAGGAAGTCAATCTACCCCAGCCATATTTTTGTTTTTTGGGGATTGAAATGTTTGATGTATCCCCGTATCTATTGCTGTTTTGATTTTGCATCCACGGCTCGAACGGTGGTGGTGCATCATCGTCATCTTCCGACGAGCTACCTCCACGTTTGTACTGCAATGTTACTTGATCGCTCTCTTCAACTACACTGTTGCTCATATCAAGAACTGGCAAAGACTCGATTATATTATCTCCACCTTCTTGTGCGGAGTTTGGCTTTTTTGATCCGGACTTCGCTGCGGTGGCCAGAATTTGTCTTGCCGTAACAGGAGGTGAATCAACTAAATTGCGCCTATTATTTGGTGATTCCATGTTGTTTGAATCTTTAAACCTTGAAGAAATTGACCCACTTAAGCTGTGTGGACTGCTGGCACTTTTGGGGCTACGACTATACAATATGTCACTATGACTCTGTGACCGTAATACTTTTTTTCTGTTCGATTTTATATTGTCTTTTCGGGAAGAATTTGCTAATTTACTAGAGGATTGCTTGTACCCATATTGTATTTTCTTTAATTTTTGATTTTGCAACATAAAGTCAATCTTGTTGAATACCAAATCCAGTTTTTTGTCCAACTCATTTTTCTCACTTCTGATACTTTCCTCAAAGGCCTGTCTACCCTGCTGCTCCTCCTTTATTGCTGCTACAACACGTTTGACTATTTCATTTGTATTCATTTCAAAATATTCGCTTTGTTCGTTTATTTTCGACTGAAGGGTGTTGAATTTTGTATTTAGCGACGTCTTAACATTAGTCAAACTTTCGCAATCAACTAGGCGATCCAAAATGCCACTAATTTGGCGCATGCATTTTTCAACTTTTCCTTCAATATTTGTAATCCTCGCTTCAATTTCATTATTTCTTAAGAGTTGTGTTTGCTCAAGGCGTGTCTTAAAGAGTTCAAAATTGCGTGAGAGTGCCAAAAATTTCTGTTCATTCAATTTTGACTGTTGCTCAACATAGGCTTGAGTAAAGGAAGTCCGATTCAGCAAAACCTCCTCAAGCGTCTCTGGCATTCCTAGCCGTGGATCAAGACAGCTATCAAATGATGGCGCGTACATTTCCATGTCTCTAAACGCAATTGTGTTGAAGCTTGTTACCCTGACGGTTCCCGCTGCCGAATGGAAAACGAAGGAGGTGGTCCAGGAGAAGATGGGTTACGATGACAAACACAAATGATTAATTGTAGTATAAATAACAACAAACAACACACTTGAATAATGTGAACACATGCATGTCGCCACCATGATGTATTATTATTATTATTATATAAGAATAAAATAAAAAATATATGTATAATTACACACATTATTATACTCATCACTCTCACATACATGAATATGATCGATAACGTTCTGCTCAAAGGTTTGTTCGGCTCTCAGCCAATAGGGAGTACGAGGAGGTAAAGTATACACTGTATAATGTACTAAACGAAATCGCAAGGCGAGGTATGGGCCTGTACTTGTCAGTAGACAATACATTATATATCTCCGATCAAGACCGTTTTAGCGGCGTGTGGCCATTGTAGAAATCCAAGTGTTGTGACTGCTGTGTTTGAATGGATTGCACGTAAGAGGAGGAGGATGGATTTATTATTATCTGTCGATAATGAATGAAGAATGATTGATGAGAATGTGATAATAATATTATTATTATTTATTATTATTATTATTGGTGTGATTTTTTTTGTGTTGAATAATAATAATGAATGAATGATGTGAGATGCGCTGTCATTCAAGAAGATAATATAGTAGAGGAGGAGAAAAAAATTGATGATGATATATAATATAGATAATAATAATAATAATAATTGATTTTTAGTTGTTGTTAGGAGAGGAAACTTTCATGATGATGGGTGAGTGTGCCTGTACTTTGCAGTCACCAACCATTCAAACTATTGGAACGCGGCCACACCAACCAGCCGTACTGGATATCCCACGTATTGGTAGACTACTACGAGTTATATTTGATCTACGACATAAGTCACCTGTCGAAGTAAACTTTGTGTTTGTTGCCATGTCACTAATTACTTCGCATAAAAGGAAAAAGAAAGATGTCGAACAAGGCGGGAAGGGCGGCCCACAAACGAAGAAGAAGAAAGATAAAGTAAAGGAAAAAGTACCTGAACCTGTTGAAGGTGGGCCATTTCTTCCTGGCCAAAGATTGTTTTACAAGTACAGGGGCAGGCTCAGGCCATGCGAAATTGTCGAAAGACGGCTAGTGAACAAAACGCTTGGGGAAGAGTTATCCACGTCTTCTACCGGTGGTCCCGAAAGCGCCACGGAAGATCTGCCAGAAGAGCAAAAGGGAGATGCCGATGCAGGGACAGGAGATGAAGATGGCAATGCGCACCCGAAAAAACATCCCTATAAGTATTATGTTCATTATCTAGAGTACAATCGGCGGATGGACCAATGGGTACAGTTTCGAGGGCTGAAATTAGTCGACGAGAAAGGGAATAAGCCGCCACAGGAGGAGATCAAAGTAGGGCAAGCGCACGCTGGAGACAAGTCAGATGGCGTTGTCAACTTTTTGGAAGAAGCTGGTCATGAATCGAATGAAGGGATGGATGAAGAAAGTCTAATTGAACACGAACATGTGACCAAGGTCAAAAACATTGAAATGATAGAATTAGGAAGATTCAGGATGGAGGCATGGTATTTTTCACCATACCCACCTGAAATATTTCCAAACAATGACCAAAAAAATGCCATACCCATCTTGTATTTGTGCGAGTTTACGTTGAAGTTTTTTCGTCACAAATCTGAGCTGCAGCGGCATTATCAGAGGAATCCGCCACGGCATCCACCAGGAAACGAAATTTACCGTGACGATGTGACGATGTTATCCATGTTCGAAGTGGACGGGACCCAGGAGAAAATTTATGCTCAGAACCTATGCTGGATGGCAAAATTGTTCTTGGACCACAAGACTTTGTACTACGACGTAGACCCGTTCTTATTTTACGTGTTATGTGAACGGGATGACCGTGGGTATCATATTGTAGGTTTCTATTCTAAAGAAAAGCATAGTGAGCAAGGCTATAACTTGGGTAAGTACTTCGAAAGACCTTGAGCTTAATGCCGTACCTTGCAAGGTTCACGTTTCAAAACTGCAATGACTAACTCACCATTTTCTACTATAGCGTGTATTTTGACATTACCTGCGTACCAGAGAAAGGGCTACGGCAAGTTTTTAATTGAGTTTAGTTACGAATTGAGTAAAATAGAAAAAAAAGTCGGTTCCCCAGAAAAACCACTCTCCGATCTTGGCCAGCTATCGTACGGTAGCTATTGGAGCGAGATATTGCTAAACGTCTTAATTGGAAGTGGGAAAGAACACTTGAGCATTTTTGATCTATGCAGCATCACATCCTTCAAGGCCGATGACACAATACAAACATTGCAGAAACTAAATTTGTTAAAGTATTACTCGGGTAATTACTTGATTTATATAACAGATGAGGCAAGAGAAAAACACAAAAAATATCAAGCCAGAAAAAAACATCAAAAGCGAGTCGATCCCACCAAAATACACTGGACTCCATACGAGAGTGGTCGAAAACGCGACCCATGGTTGATTGCTAGCAAAATTCGAGGATTGTTAGATCAGGACGAGGACTCTTAAAGAAGACTTTGAATAAACACATATATGCATTCTAACTACATATACATATATATATTTGTTTTAGGAGCACATTTTCACAGTCTCTAAAAATATCTTCTATAGATATATAGTCTACATTACCGTAAACCGTAAAATGAATCTGTGCATCTACAGGCGAAGCAACAGCATTACGTGAGAAGGGGAGTGCCAGCGTAAACGTTTTCTTCAAACCCGCATTCGCCCTCGGCAATGTAAAAATATCCATTCATTCCCCCCCAACCAGTTCCCCAACTGTTTGCGACAATCCAATAATTTGTTTTATTTGTTGCGGTATTTGATGTGTTGTAGCCAACAACCTTTACAGCATGCAGCCCTAGAAGTTTACCATTTTGATATCTGTATATCCCCGAATGGTAATGCATAAAATCTTCGAAAACATAGAATGTTGCCTGGACTGGCCCATGTTCCACAATTTCATTTTTAATAGCGTTGGCACCACCATAAATTTTTTTGAATCCCTTTGCTTTATATAGCTTGTTGGATAACGGCGGTAAACAATAGTCAACTGGGCAAAGCAAGCTTTTTGTCAAATTGTATGGCATACAGGCGTCAGTGACTACCCCTTTTTCTTGTATGTACTTCCACGCTAGTGATGGGTAGCCACCAGCACATCCACGACAACACCGAGTTATAAACTTGCACATTTTGTCGCAAGCAACTAAATCGAGGGCTGAAAATTTAATGCGTTTTTGGTTCGTGTTTACCAGTGCTTGCTGACCTATACAGTATCTATCGCCAAAAACTTCAACTGCACTTACAGCCCAACAGCTACCGCACTTCCCTTGATCTTGAATGCTTCCTATACAGCTTGAATTCCTCCAGTCATATGCTGAGTACTGCAGCCTTTTTGTACAATTGGATAAACATTTGTCGGGAGATTCGTTATCTAGGAACCCCAAAACACCAAGGTATTGAGCTTGTATATCCCTTGCTGATAAATTTAGAATAGGTTTAAATACCTTCGCCTTCCAAGTTGAAGATGGTGAAGGCTTCAAGGCCGAAAAACTAAAGAGGTTAGACTCAACATTGTAACATGTAGCAAGCAAAACGGCTGCGACTATAATCGTCTTTGTTCTCGACTTCATGAAGACAGCTTGCGATGCGTTGCACTTGAACTTTTAAGTCGAATAATGAAATGTAATCCGAGTCTCGCCGCATCGACCCAATTTACCTGAGGTGGTGGCCGTGTTGCTTATTGCTGCTGTTTGTGTATTAGTATGTTGGGGGGGGGGGGGGGGGGGTTGTCCCCCTTATATAGGTAAATCTGGTAGTACAATATTGCTTATCTTAAGGCGTTGACCAATTAACGAGCCGCTTGTGCTGCCTCCTATGCTCTCCCTTCTCACATGTAAGTAAATAACTGCAACAAGCAGCAGCCTTTTTTTTTATTTTACTCTCTACACCACTATAACTACTAAACTAGAGGAAAAGAAAAAGAAATGCAAACAACGTTGTGTTGCTGACAACATGTTGCCCTATTGTTATTATTATATGTCTTCTTGTCATCAACATCACGTTTTCACAAGCAGACCACCGAGAAAAAGGATCTTCGGCACTCGATAGCAAAAAGCGCAATTCCAAAATCACCTGCAAGAAGGAGCGGAATGCGAAACTCTGGTGTGCTAGCTATGGCTTCTTTTGTCATTTCCTGCATCTTGATTATTGTTACGCAACAACCACTGTGTGTTTTGTCCATACCTGCGCTATCTATGTCTTTCCCAGCAGGCATGCAACAAGGAGTAACAAATGCATATGGTGTCGTCTACAACGTGTCTAGAGATTGGATGTCGAGTTCGTCATTCATGAATGGCCGCGATCCCCGCTTGGGTTCCGCCAGATTGTTCAACACGAGCGCAAATGCTGCTTGGAAGCCTACCGCAAACACACCTTTCGAATACTTGCAAGTTAGCTTCCCTGGCCCGACAGAAATAGAAAGAATTTTATTGCAGGGAAGTGAAACGGCAGAAGGAGGAAGTGTTCTTGCTTTCCATATATATTGGAGTGACGACGGCAAGCTTTTCTACGTATATAAACGTCGTGATAAGCCCATAACTTTTGAATGTAAAAATCGAACGTTTGTTGATGAAATTATTTTCAACCAAACTATCGATACCACTGTAGAACAACAGTATCCTCTCCGTGGCAAGTACTTTAGACTTGTGCCACAAAAGTGGGAGAAAGCTATTGCGCTACGTGTAGAATATATTAGGCGCGTTAATTGTGGAGATGGTTTTACAGACTTTTTGGAAGAGTGTGATGACACAAATATACTTTCTGGAGATGGTTGCAGTGGTTATGACGCCAAACACACCGGTAGTCCTCTCGGGCCTTGCTCAATAGAAACGGAGACTGTACAAACAGACTTGTCGGGGAAGCGTTATTTTGTAACGGGATACAAAGTTTCATCCGCCGCACCACAGACTTTCGGTGTGTCAAAGATTATGAACCAATGCAACCCTTCCGCGGATTGCTTTGCATGCACTCAACTTTATACAACATTTCCCCGTAAAAATTATGACACCAGCACTCTCGAAACTTACGAAGATCCAAATTACATACAGTATTGTGCAGGTCAAAAGCCTGCGGCATTTTTGCATCCAGATGACCCGCCAGATATCTCATTAACGCGGAATGACGATGGTGATCACTATAGAACAATGGACCCAAGGGCGCAAACCGATGCAAATGGCTTTCATTCCATGGGGTTAGAATTGTATACGGAATTGCCTTTTGATTGAGCAAAATAATTAGAGTGTATGCGCGCATTATCGCTAGCTATAACAAAATATATATCAGTTATATTATATGTGTGTGTAAACGCTAAATATATGTACAAATATATACACTTAGATCAAATCATTTACAAGATAGGTGCGTGATTGTGGTTTTTACGTCAAAAGAATTTCACAAAAATTAAAAAAAATATTTTATTATCAATTTTTTATAATATATTTGTGTGTTGTATAAGCACGCACAAAGACTTTAATTTATTTCAAAAAGGAATACTACATCGCTGAAAACAAGCATCGCAATGAGCTAATGACAGCGGGTACTAGCTACACATGCATAGCCTGCAAACCATCGACTATTTGTTGTTCCTGGTGCGTTTCTGTTTTGCTACCGTCATTCTTATTCTCAACAGGTCGACCGTTATCGTTGTCAACTTCCATCTGGTTATTATTTGTCTCTTGTGTCGCATCTATACGAATCAAATCTCCCTGTTCGTTGAATGTGTATTGTTTGAGGTAATTATTTATATATGATTTTCTTACGCTTGTGGTACACAAATTCAAGTCAATATCACTTTTGAAAAGTATTTCTTGTATCCGCGAGTTATTAGTTTGGTATACTGCAAGTCTCACGTCAGGAAACTTTGCATATCCTGTCACTAGAGCATAAATAGACCCTATTTTTTTACCTGCCCGAATAACCATGTTCCATCCTTGTTGCTCTAGCTTTTGGCATATGGCTTTCTCTAGATCAAGGGCCTGCCGCAAACGACGCCTTGGAGTCGATAAAGGCACGTTGGACGAGTTTGTGCTATTTGCCCTACTAATATTTAAATTAAGACTATTCTTGGTGCCCTTTCCACCTTCGCTTCCTTGGCCAACATTTGCTTGATCTGAAGAAAGATCCATCGATTTCATGAACGAAGCCATTCTGCCGGGTTCCAGAAATTTCAATATTGAATTATTCGCCAGTACGTTCACGACGATTCGTAACTAGGTTTGTTGCACGCTTCGGACTGATGTGCGGAGCATTGTTGATTGATGATAATAATAGCAGAGAGTAATAATAAAAAAAAAATAAAACAACAGAAGAAGAAGAAGAAAAAAGAAGAAAAAAAAAAACAAAAAAATGATGAAAGAAGGATTAGGATGATATGATAAATATGATATTATTGATATCGATAGATAAATCAAACAATAATAATGGTAATATAATATGGGAATATTATTATTAAAATACATATATTATATTATAAAATGTAATTATGAATGATAATGAACACAAGAAGAATACAGAAACGGCAGCCCATACTACGAAACAGACGACGACGATCATTATTATGAGATACTTACTAAAAGGTGTAATAATTGTGTGTTACATGATTATGATGATGCATACGAATACAATCGATATTGTAATGCCTTAATAGGATAAAAAAATATGTTTTTTCTATTGTAGTATATGTGTTTTATTAAGGATAACATGTCATCCACCCTTACGGAACAGGGAGCTTGCCAAAGTGTTGTTGTAGTGCAAGACTAAGACTTCCACGTGTCAAGTTTTCTATTGTGTACCATTGCTATCAACATCGCACATAGGATCTCTAGGAAGACGAGGCAATAATAATGTGTTTAATTTTCAAGATGTTGTTACGTTGAGTGTCTGAGGTTATTATATAGTGTAAGTAGGAAAGTGTGTACGAATATAAGTCTCACTTACCATTCGAATCCATTTCTTCATATTCATTATTATCGTGAAGTCCAACAGAAAACGACGACGACTCTGATGGCGCATTTGAAATTTCAGTACCCTATGGTGTAGGCTAGCGCTCCTACTTGTTTGGCTGGAGTTTTAAGCATTGTACACTATATAATTTAATTCTCGCTTCTTTGTGTGTTTTTAACGACTATGGGATGATGCCAAACAATATAATAGTAGGGCTAGTGGTAGAAATAGAGGGAAATCTGCTGTTTCATTACTTTATTATTATATTGTTGTAGGGATGATGAATGATTCAACACTGTGCGATAGTACTCTCTCTGTATTGATTATATTCCTATCACTCGCGTATCATCAATGAATAAAATGCATCACATGCAATAAACAACAATGCAATGATTTTGAGAGATTGAATATACGTACGTTAACTTCAATTTTATCAATAGTGTTGTGTGTTGTTTGTTGTTGTTGTTTTTTTCTATATTTTATTGTTGAATTTGACAGCGATTGCTTATTAGTTAGTTATATGGTGATTTTATTATTGCATCTTTTTTTTGCTGTGGTGTGATGAGGTTTTTTTTTAATTCATTCGTGCAGTATACTAGCTCTAATACGTAAATGACTATAATTAATAGTAGTTTAATATTATACTATAAGAAATAGTTGGTTCCAATAGCAATAGTGGTCAGTTGTTTCTTTTTATTTTCGCATCACATTCATCATCATTTTTTTTTCCTCTTCTTTATCACTCTCCTCACTCGTTCATAACTTCCATGCATTTACAATACAACCGATCTGGCCTGGGAGCTGGATCGATTCAATTTCTCTTGGCAAACAAGACATAGTACCATGCATGGTTCGAAATCTTCTACAGGGCTTTCCTCAAAAGCTCCCATGCTGGCGTCTGCGCAGTCTCAGCCAACTTTTTTGACTACTGGCGAAAATGTTAACGACGAAAACGTAAGTCCAGAACGAGGAAAGAGTGCTGCAAAAAATACATACACCATAGACTCTCCACAAAACGAGCTCAAAGCAAGTCGTACGATTCGTCGGCAAAATTTTGAAGATATCGAGGCCAACTATATTAGAGATCAGATTGCACTAAAAAAAAAGCGCCAAATTG
The DNA here is from genome assembly GCA_900128575.1 of Stramenopiles sp. TOSAG41-1. Classification (NCBI taxonomy): domain Eukaryota; species Stramenopiles sp. TOSAG41-1. The sequence continues at coordinate 16,380 of LT658466.1, forward strand.
CGGAAGAAAAACTGAAGCAAGGTCTTATAGACAAAATAAACTTTACTGGCTTCGACCAGAGTTATTACAAGGATCTACCCATACAACCAGGGGTGTCCTTCTTCAAATGGCTTACACCCAAAACGCATAAGCATTCTAGACATGCGCATGCAACCAGGATGGCTGGTTTGAATGCAATTCAACTTACAATTCCTGAAACCATCGTGTACTCGGACCGATATATGGGTATTCCCGACACCTGGGTTGGTACAGATCCGAAAGACGGGTGTGTGGTAAAAAGACGAGTCAACACAAAAGACTGGCGCTCAAGATTTGCTAAAAAGGCATTGAACGGAAGTGTATGGGGCATTCATAGTGGCGCCTCACCAACTAGACGTAAACGAAAGAAAAATGTTGACTCGAATCCGGATGTAATAGGGATGCTGAAAATTGCGAATCGAACTAGGCCACAAACAACCAACACCCGCATTCTGACACCACATAATATAGAGAAATCGCTTGAGAGACCTATTGCGAGCGCTGCACTATGTGCAATTCAAGGTTTTGTTCGATGTAAAGGCCCGCGTGCTGTAGTATACAGAGTGGTATGGAGGAAGAAAAAAAATCCATATGCATTTTGTATTGTAAACGAAGTTGACTTTGCCAACGTGAAGAAAAAACGGCATGATGATGCCCCTATGACAGATGACGCTATTGAACAGCTTTTAACGCGCCTGCATTGTGCAACATCAGATGTGACGAATAGAGGTTCGTTGCCGGCCTTAAACGTATTTGAAATTCTTGGCAAAGCCATTTTACCGATTGTAGAAGAAATTCAAAAGATCGTCAAGTATGTGGAAAAAAAGGAGTCGGACTATGGTAGGTTGAAGTTCGAAGAGTTTGTTGGTGACTTCATAAAATCGACAGATGATGAGTGGGTATTTATTAACTGCAAAGCTTTCAAGCTCGAGAAGGATTGCTATGATCGCATTCGAGATCAAATTTTGAGAGAGCAAGCAGAGGAAGCAAATGGTATGACTGGTGATTTTGCTAACATGGCTCGCCAGTCTTCCATAAAGGCGATAAATAAGAAGAATGGGCAGCCATTCAATGGGCATGAGAGGCGCGGCCCCAAGTTGAAGTCCAAAAAAGCAGCCCTATTAGCTTCCAATGGTAAATTATGTTTTTTCTGTGAACAAAAGTATATGCAGGGTGACATTTTGCCTCTTGCCAAAGTTGGTGGAAGTCCACGACGCATGAAGCGTCGCGAAAGGAGCAAAAATGACAATTTAGATGTTACTGAAAATGGTATGGAGGAGGGGAACACTAATGAGAAGCCGCATCTGTTTGAGAGAAAGGTTGAAAGTTTTGGATACAACATGACCGAACGAATGATGATAGATACAATTAAAGTTCTGAACCGCCGTGGTATAAATCCATTCTGTTTTTCACTTAATCTTAGACGTTTGGCAGGCGCTTCGATGGGTATGGATAACTTGAAAGCTAGCAGAGCCAATGTTGGAGAAAGCTCTGGTATGCACAAGGTATGCCGCTTCTGCTTTGAAATTCATAACTCCCAACGGTCGCTGGTCGCCCTAAGCCGCCAATTTGCGTCCGCACTTGGAGTACCACATTTACCACTGTCGTTGTTACCTGGGTACCGATCAAATACGAGCGAGAGCGAATCCAAAGACCAATACTACAATTCTATGATGCAAAAATACTCTATGTTGTGCGGACCAGGGAAAAATAACAAGGCGAGCAAACGGACAGGGGAAGGTGCTGCCAGTTCACCGCCTACGTATAGCGCGTACGCAAGGCCATCGGGCATGCCCCCGCCACCCCCAAATAGCCTGAAACCGGGTAATTTAGAATGGGTTGATATCCAAAAAGCACCAGTCGATGCAAAGCAGTATCGCATTATTTTCTTCTGGCACGAATTAGAGGACGTTCTACCGCATAAATTACCCAAAGTTCACGCTGAATTGCAGTATAAATTGGTTGAGCATGTCCACCGTGTAAAGATCGATCTATCTGCGAGAGGCACTGAAGGTTACGCGGATGATTGCATACCATTAAAACAACTTCGAATAAATTATTTTTATGCATCTCCAAAGGCATTGCAGTCTTATCTTTTCACGCACAAAATTGAGTTGAAATTGATCCTAACGGTTGGGGAGGGATCCACACTTATGACAGCCGAAGGCACGGGTGCGATGTATCTATCATCATTTCTTTCGTCAGGCGTTGGTAGGTTCGGTCAACGTGGCTATAGGCACAAATCTGACATGCGAATTTCGATTTCAACTGTACCTCTTGGGGAAGTAATTTTTCGTGTATCCGTCGGTATTGTAGGAGATAATACACATGTGGAAGATAATTTGCTTGATCGAAAATGCATTCGGTTTGGTAAGCAAGAAACGCAACATGGCAATAAATTGTTCTGGCTTCCCGAAAACTACCACGACTCCTCCGCCATTCCTGAGAGCTGGATGGGGGCTATTACGCATGGGGTAAAGTCTCTTAGAGATATGAAAGCGGCCGATGCTGGGGCTACAAAAGTGATGACCGACGAGGAGAAAGCTGCTTATGAGATACAGCAAATCGAAAATCACCTTGTTTCATTATTAAAAGAATTTTTGAACGCCACACCAGTCACCAAATATGCAACAAAAAAGGCAGATTTGTTGAAGTTTGGCGAGATGATGTCCGTAGTACAAAATATGCTGGATCTGCGGAAGCAGATATCTTCTAGAGGAGCTTCAAGACCCTTAGCTAAGGCAATGACAAACATGATAAATGACATTTCATGGGAGAAGAATATGAACGACCAAAAAGCGGAATTGAATGCAAACTCTTTGAGACGCGATTCTGCAAATATCGCGTTAGCTCATGCGCACACAGAAATCGAGTTTCGCGAACAGCTAAAGAAGCTTTTTGATGTGTTTTTGCCCGCTGATGGTCAGGGGGAAGGTAAAAGAAGGAAGAAGAGATTTAATCGGACTGGAAGTATGGATGGGCGAACTCGTGGGCATAGTCGAATGAACACAAGTCAAGACGGAGACTTTGTCGAAACAAACAGTCTAAAAGCGTCTATTGATCAGGTTTGTAGAACAAAAATATACACTGCAACACCCTTGAAGGCTGTACCCGAAGAGTCAAAAGAAGATGGCACAGATAATGATGAAGATGTATTGGGGCATTCACCAACAGGTGTCTCTAGGCCAAAGCCATTATCCGAGGAGCAAATTCAAAAGTGGACAACACTGTCACACTTGCTGGATGAGACTTTGGCGAGAGGAACTGAATTTGTGACTTGGGCTGCCCTCATGGAGATTTGGAACAGTAGAAAGCGGGAGATATCATTAAACCTCTCTCTAGAAATGTCTGGGGTGCATATTGCCGAAGCTTTGCCGGAATCAGGCCCAGAGGCTGGAGGGGATTATCCGTATGATGAGCACACCGTAGAGAGGCGATGGATTCGTTTAAGGGCATGTATGCGCATCTTTGAACATGTTTCCAATGAGGATGTACAGGGCACAAAAATTTCAAAAAATAATCACCCTCTTCAATACATTTTCGTCGATGATGATAACGCCCCTTCCCAGAACAACGTAGTTGATATAGGGGAATTACGCGCCTCCTCCACCATGCCAATGGCTTTTAGCAATTGTTGGTCCATCAAGGACCGTTGCTGGGCTTCTTTAGCCTTTCGACGCTGTAGGCGCTCTGCCCTTTGGCGCTGCTCTTCCAACTGTGCCTCAAGCTCTGCTGCACGATTACCACCCTTTTGCCTTTCCTGGTTTATCATTTGTTCCATTTCTTTCAGTTTCATTTCCATCTCCTTGCGCATGCGCTCAGCTTCTTCCCGCTCCGCTCTGTGCTGCTCAGAAAAGGCAGCCATTTGTCCTTGATTCAGTTCCTCGATCGCGTGAGTCCAAGTGACATGCTCCGGTCGTCCCAACTTGCTTTTCAACAACGATCCAGGTATTTGAATACGGTATATATTACTGCTACCAAATATTATGCGATCATGGGGCTTTAACGCCACTTCAGCGCCTTTCTTCACGGGAATACCGTTGACATATGTTTTGGAACCATTCGGGTTTGAAATCCTGAACCCTGCTTTGGCATTTTTTCCACAATGAATAATGCACTGCAGCTTTGCTATGTTGAGTCCCGCCAGTATGATGTCTGGCTGTGGATCCGCATCCTTCCGTCCAAACGAAACGTCTTTCTTGTACTCCAGAAAGTGTATAATCCGGCCATCCATCTGCGGGTCTTCGCTTAGGTTCAAAAGACAAGGTGTATTTTTGGCCTTTTCACGTTGCGCAAGGAGCTCGGCCATACCTTGGTTTTGCGCCGCTAAAGCGGTTTCTTTAGCCCGTTCGTCGTCCGTCATGGAAGCTCGTTGCGCTAATTGTTCGCTTTCCTTCAGTCTCGCTAAAAGTGCTTCCCTCTCTTCGTCCCATTTCTTTCGTTCCTCGTCTGCGTTTTTCCCCCCGCCCAAAACACCACTACTCCCCCCTTGTAATTGGGCCTTAAGCGCCTCAATCTCAGCTTTAAGATTGTTAACGAGTTTTGTTGTGCTGTCTTCGTTAACAACTGCTTTGTTTTTAATTTTTTTCGCTCGAGAAGCATAGCGGAGCGTGCTCAGTGTTTCGTCATAATTAACATTGCTTGGTGCAAGTGCAGCAATCATGATGGTTTTGCTGTTTCCGCCCAGTGAATTCTTCAACAGATACGTCAATTTACTCTCCCGGTAAGGTACTGGACTTGATTTTTTGGTTTCATCAGAATTTATAGCCAACTGAGTTATCACACGCCCCAAAGTGGTCAGCGATAGATTGATTTTTTGTCCCTCTTTCATTGTCTGCCCCGAAGCGCCAGTTTTGTTCAGCCGTTCGCTACCAGCAAGATCCACCAAGTTGATTTTACTTTTCTTCACTTGCCCTTTCTTTTCACCTTTCTTACAACGCGTTTGCTTCACAGTGACTTCGAGCAGAGTGTGCGCACGCGAACTATCTGCGTTCATCTGCGTAGATGCTTTTGTACGATTTGAGATCCCTATCTCCATCCAATTTGATATTTCGTCGTAACTCTTAACAAGTCGCGCCTCTAGGCCCTGAACATAAACACCAATGTTTGGATTTTCGCGAAGTTTTAAGCCATTCTTACCACCACTTTTAGGGTCAAATAAGTCGTGAATTTTCTCCATATAGACTTCCAGCATTGATACTTCAACAGAGTACGTAAGTTCTGGGTCTTTATTTGCTGCTATACGGTTAAAGATTTCCCGAGTTGCCCGAGGCATGATACCTTGCGACTCGGGCGTGTTCCCGCCCGTCATCGAGTAACTTTTGCCCGAGCCCGTTTGTCCATAGGCGAACAGGGTTACGTTATAGCCTGCCCAAGCGTTGTCCAATACCACTATTCCCAAATCGTTCCAAACCGTTTCCTGAGATGCATAACCCTCTGCCTTGGAGTCCGACGAGTCGTAACTATAGTCATACGTAAAGGTATGATCTTGCCCAGTTTCTGGATGAGTAATAATGGTTGCGGGAGGGTCCATTCGTAAGATTTTTTTTACATGTGGGTGAGGCAAACCTGTTTTCTTATCAATTTCATACGCGTGTATGAAACATCGCATACGTACTGCCACCTGCACGGAGGCAGTAGCGGATGGTTTCTTTCCAGCGTTGCTCATCGCTCGTCAATGCACTTCGCAGCACTCCTACAGTAACGAACGACTTGCAAATCTCGCGACGGCTGGTCGATTGGCTAGTAAGGAAGAAAGTCGGCCTCGGGGGCGTTGTCGCCAGGGGCCCTGACTCTCTCCATCATATTATTATCATCATATCATCATCATCTTCTTCTTCTCTTCTTTTTTTAAATATAATAATTTAATAATTGAAATAATAATAATAAAAAAAATAACGCTAATATATTATTATAGATAATAAGTAGAGCTACACCAACAACAAACTCTATTATAATTAATAATATTGTAATAAAATAATGCATCATCATTATGTGTAATAATGTTGTCTTCCTCTTCTTTCTTATATTTTGTTATGATAGTATCGTCGTCGTAGTCCCAAATGCGTTATTTCATTTCTATTACTACTACCACATTGTTAGGCATTAGTTTATTAGACATTCCTTCCTCCTCGATGGTGGTGGTATTAGTATGTATGTGTATTATAATATTTTGAAATCAAACTCGATTGTAGCAAATAAATTTAATAAAAATAATAAATAATAATGAAGACAACAACAGGAAAGCAAAGCGTTGGGCTATATACCGCTACGTACGTACGTAGGTAGGTATCTAGGAGGTGTTTAGCATATGTATCTGCATCTATAAGGGAATGAGCAATATTATATAACACATAGATATACTACTGTTTTAAATTTTACCTTAATGATAAATATGGTCGTGATAGGCAAATTGAATATAGTGATGTGTATACTTACGTGGCCGTCGATCTAGGACGAGAACTTTGGTAGTAGGAACTCCTGTAGAAAGCTACGGTTCACTCTTACTTAATTAATTGTATCCATCTTCTTTCCGATTAGCTTTTGTTTTGCCTTACCTTACACAACAACATAAACAACATAATAATTCATAATGATAAAACAAGCAAAACCGCCAAGATAAAAGGAGGAAGATAGATATTATCTCATCATCTAATTATTTATTCTCTCCTCTATTATTATTATTACTCTGTAGTATTTTTTTTTTTCACCATATTAACACTACTACTACAACAACAGGCAGAGTATTTTTTTAATTAATACCGACGAGCCGCGTCGCAAGCAAAAGTGAAAGGCAACGACATCCTTTCCTTCATTTGCACAATTTCAAATGTAGCTTACGATATGGCGGGAACTGAAATTTCAAACCGATATTGTGATGATATTTGTGCTGTATGCGAGACTGCGGACGATTTGAAATGTTGTGATGGTTACTGCTTGAGAAGCTTCCACGCTGACTGTGTTGAAATTGGCGATGGGAGACCGCCCGAGGATAAAAACGAGTATTGGGCGTGCTTCGATTGCACGCACGGCGTGCATCGCTGTTACATATGTAAAGAATATGGCCACGATAAACAAAAATCTATGGTTTCATGCAGTAAAGTTTGTGGCCATCGCTTCCATAAAAAATGCATTCTGAAAACTTTATTGAGTACAACAGGGTCTCCTGCAACTCCGGTCGACCAAGAAGAGATTTTTGCAAAATACGTTTGCCCACAGCATCGTTGTAAAGTTTGCAATGTAGAAGAAGACATAGAAAACGGCATGCAATTATTGAAATGTTTTCGCTGTACAATAGCATATTGCCGCAAATGTTTGCCTGCAGCAATCTTAGAGCTTTCAACTACAAAGTTTATATGCGCACGGCATACGGTTGAAACAAGCACCGTCGGTGGCATCCCCTCGGGCATGTATAAGAGGTTACGCCCCATAAGATTAGAGTACCGTTGTCGTCAACCATCTAAATTCTTCAAATGGAAAGGGAAGAAGGCATTGCTATTGAACGTTGGGGGGTACAAAGTTGCATCTACTACCCCGTCAGCGTTAAGCAGCGTACCTCCTGATCGCCAAAAGTCTTCAAGCGCTGGGGAAGCGATAATTGCTGCCGGGACCAGTGCTGTGACGAACAAATCCCAGTCCAGTCCGCAAAATACAAAGAAAACTATAGATTGGGGCAAAGTTAACACCAACACAGACATTGTATTCGACCCTGTTGATGTAGCCCCTAAACCCGACAGCTCCTCTGAGGATAAAAGTAGCACCACCCGTGTTAGTTCGGCACAATTTGCGTCTGTGGATGAGGAAAGGTTTCGTAGGGAGCAAGCAATGAAGCGTCGAAAAATTATGTCCGACTTTAAGAAGCAGCAGGAGGAGGAGAAAGCAGCTGCCGCTCAACGGGCGGCCACAGTGGCCCTCAATCTCCAACGCTACCAGGAAATGGTTGACCCTACCAGACGAAATCCACGGGAAATGATTTTAATTCAGAACAAAATGTTACAAAAACTAGACCGCTGGATAGAACAGAAGAAGGCGATGATTCAGCAGAAAAAGAAATATTTAAAGTCCTTCGGAACGGACTGAGCGTATTTGTGCGATAGGCTGGTACGGCATGAAAGAGGACTTTAATGTATATAATATATATATGTAATACAAGATGCAAACATACCCAGTAAATCTTTTACATGAAATAATCAGGAATTCTCTGCTCTGTTGGTTTCGTAGTCTCATCTCGTGGCGCAGGGTCAAACGGGATGATGTCCTGTTTGCCTGTCTCGTCAATTTCCATGATTGCAGCCTTGTTGCCACAACGATAACAATAATTTGGGGCACTGAACAAGGTCACGACCTGATCATTGTGAGTATTTTGGAATCCATTCATGACCAGTTGGTGAGCTCTCACGATCTTCGAAAACTTATTTATATGATTAAACTGTTGCGAGCAATCCTCCCCGAAAGTGTATCCCGCCCCGCGAGGAGAGATGCCCCAACCGCAACGATCGTCTGGATCCGACCAGACCAAGTCACACAATGGTCCCTCGTGTGGCACTTCCATCTTGCGTTGCAAATTTTGTATGTGATCAATAGTATCAAGCGACGGTGACAAGCCACCATGTGGGCAAAACAAATTATATGACGATTGAACGTTAGCTGCAATTGGCAAACAGTCAAACAGGTCGGTGAAGTACTGCCATACGTTTGCGTTGCCGTACGTACGCATACACTCGTCGTAAAAGCCGTATACCTGCGTGATTTGGCGACTTTCATGATTGCCACGAAGCATATGTATTCTGTCCTTATGGCGAACTTTCAGACATGCCAGTAGGGCTATGCATCGCAGTGAATAGTAACCTCGATCAACGTAGTCTCCAAGAAACAAATAGTTGGTTTCCGGAAGTTTACCACCTATGCGAAAAAGTTCTAACAGGTCAAAAAACTGTCCGTGTATGTCACCAACGATGGTTACAGGGCAAGCAACCTCAACAACATTTTTCTCCTCATTTAGAATTTCACGACAAGCAAGGCATATTGACTTCAAAGTTTCCTCTGACAACGTTTCCCCCTTGTATAGTTTTTCAACTTCTACTGAAAAACTCATACCCTCCGGGTCGGACTTGGCTCTCGTCGTGTCCATGGTGAGTATGCCACGCTCGCCGAAGAATCTATGTATATGCCCTGGTTATAACTAAACCAGTGGTTTTGCCGTAACTGTAGCACCAACGGAACCGATATATGAATATTATCTGCTGATTGGTGCAATATCGTCTATGACGCAGATGGGATTTTTTGGCCCCACTGAGCCACTCGACCACTGTCAGTTGTTCTTTTCATTATCCCACAGTAGTCTGTTTTTTACTATATTTTATATCATCATCATTTATTATTATTAGATAGTGTAAAAGAGCTGTTGTTATCCTTCTTTTCTTCTTCTTCCTTCTTCTTTTCTTCTTTCTTTGTATGCCATACAATCATCTCTTTCCATCTTCTACTACTTACATTGTTGTTCCTACTATCACATTATTATTTATTATGGATAATTGATACCACTATTGAGTTTTTTAATTTATTTTTTTATGTAAATTATTTGTCCATTACCAACCATGTTATTCATTATTAGACATACATGAATGAACATACCACCAAGAAATGTATAAATAATAATAATGTACATTATAGATAAAAATACCATTTTGTCTCGTTGTGTTGTGTGTTCTGAAAAAAAACGAAAGAAAGAAATTTGGATTTTGTTGAGATGATTGATGATGATGATGTGATCATGGCTCTCGTCGATCTCTATGCTGAGTGGCTGGCAGGGACAGACACTACATATACAGTATTGATCATTTAAAAAATGTTTTTATCATAATGATTGTAGTAATGTCCACAACACAAGTCAATTTGTATGTGAATTGCGTACTACCTGTACCACTTGGACACGTCAATGTGGTACTGTTGCGCTGCCGATGCCCTATTTATGTGAATTGTGTACATGTTGAAGCATGTGTTATGTGTGTGTTTGTTTGTTTATCTTCTTGTTGTATGAATTAATTACAGATGTCATTATGTGCGTAATAATAATGTGGTAGTTCTTGTGTCCCATTGTGCCGCGAACTTTAACATTTCCTTAACAAATAGGGTGACATAATCAATCAACACTATAAGTCTGAAAAGTATAGACATGAATTTTATTAAGGTATTATTATTCACTTTCACGTGTTCAACCAATAGTAAACACCTATTACAATTTGTGAAATTAGAAGAACCTATTATTTCATGATACTACACTGTACTACTGCATTTCAAACAATACTACAATAATAATTCATCATAATAATGGATAGGAATGAGGAAGGACGAGTGTAAGTGAGAGAGAAGAAGTGTTTTTTGTTATCTCCTCTCCTCCTCATGTTATCATCTCGTCCGTCTTTTTTGTTGCGGCACTCACACACGGCACGCAAATTAACTTGTCAGTCTTTCGCGTCGAAGCTCCGGGGGCGTGTGAAGGTATCGTTGACACCCAGACCGTTACAATGGCTTCAATGCCAAACGATCTCGTGACACAGCTGCGAACGGCCAAATCAATGTTGGGCGAGAACTTAATTGGCCAAGAAGACTACGAGCGAGTGAAACGAACAGTTTTAGAAAGTTTAGTTGGGCCTTCTAAGAGCGGTGCGAGTGCCAAGACAATCGCTCACAACGCTAACGGTAAAGCGAAGAAACGCGTTGCTATTTTGGGTGGTAGTTTTAACCCGATAACGGATGGGCACTTGAAAATGGCTGCAGAAGTTATACACGCGCGTGCCGCAGACGAGGTATGGATTACACCATGTGGCAGTCGGCCGGACAAACCCTCCCTAACCACGTCCGCTCTGGACCGTTTCTTGATGTGCCACTTAGCGGTAAACACGACATTTAGTAGCGATTTCCCCGTCAAAGTCAGTGGTATCGAGCTGGGTAGACCAACCGCCGTACCAACAGTCGAGCTTTTGCCAGAGTTAGATAGGCGTTATCCCGAATACGAAATCTGCTTCGTCGTTGGTAGCGACTTGTTGGCCGGCATACCGGATTGGCACGGCGGCGACCCAGAGAAGGATCACCAATGGTATTGGAAAAGGGAGTTTATTGTCATCTCAAGGCCCGGTTACACTATACCGCATGAATGGGTGCAAAGAGGTACTGTAAAAATATTAAAGCCTGTAGCAAAGGAAGGCAAAATCATTAGTAGCAATTTATCGAGTTCTGAAATTAGACGACGTGTAACCAGCATGACTGGAAGTTTGGAGACCGTCCTTGGGCAAACGGCAAGAAAAGTGGAGGGACTGCTACCTTTGGCCGTAAACCAACACATTTCTAAGTATAATCTCCTGGGGGATATCGTGGGCAAAAATGACGGCACTGCAAAACAGATGAGCGAGGAACTCCCAGAAGCGTACGAAAGTAAGCAAAATTCTACGAATGCATCTGTCAAAGTGATGCAGAATAAATCGTCAAGAAATCGTTCAACATCTATGGATGGTAAGATTCGTGTTGGCACTCGAGCCTTAAACATTACGATACATCGTGATAATGACACGGATACTGCAAAACGTGTAGGCATTTTTGGTGGAATATTTAACCCAATCACGGATGGTCATTGCAAAATGGCTGCAGAATGCCTGCATTCAAACGCTGTCGATGAGGTTTGGATTGTTCCATGTGGACCACGCATGGATATACCAGATTTGAAAACGTCCCCAATTGATAGGTACATCATGTGCCATCTCGCCACCCACAATAACTTTTCTTCTAACTTTCCCATAAAAGTAATCCCAATGGAAATTTTTGAGAAGGAGGCCTATTCCACGCCTTCGCTTTTGAGAGTTTTGCACACGCGTTACCCGGAGGTCAAGTTTTCATTTATTGGTGGATCGGACTTACTGAATGATATTCAAAGTTGGGCGACCGAAGGGGATGATAAACAATGGTATAAACATGAAAATTTTTTGATAATCGAGAGACCAGAATATCCTATAGATGAAATATGGAAAAATGAACCCAATATTACCATGATTGAAAGTCCTTTGCCGGGTGGAAATATTATACTATCGAACAATAGCAGCACTGAGGTTCGTAGGCGACTTGCGATTGGGTCTAGCTTCGAAGGACTGCTACCGCGATCTTTAGAGGGATTGGTACCTGCCCATGTTCTCAACCACATTCGTCGCTATAAACTTTACACCCCACATGCAAGGGATTTAAAAGCAGAAATTGGTGCCGTTTGTAAAGAGGTTAGGGGCCAAGCCCATAGACATGTAGTCTGGTCGCCCATGCATCCACCCTTAAGTCATAAATCAAGTGACGGCAAAGATATTAGGCCACTGAGCCCTTTAGCAGTGTAACATTTGTATTTTAAATTACTCTTGAGTTAAATTATTCAGAGAAGATACGAAGTCTACTTTTATTTTAATCAGTAATCATCGCCAGGGATTCCCATAGCTTGCGCTTGGGCATCTAGTAAAAGTTCAACAATTTCATCGTGTTGATTTGCATACGCCCAATATAATGCGTTACATCCATCGTCATCTTTTTTCGAGACGCTGGCACCATAATTTAGCAGCAATTTTGCTAGGCGGGTTCGGCCAGTTCGCGCAGCTTCCTGCAACAAAGTGCGGCGTGGCGGTTCCACTAGTCGCGTATCAACTTGTGCGCCTTGGTTAAGAATATTTTCGACAGCGTTTAAGTCACCAATTTTGCAGAATTTTACAAATGCCGCAGAAATTACATGGCGATCCATGTCAACATCGCTTAGATTTGATGCTCTGGCTCCAGATCTTCTGGATTGACCACTGGAACTGCGAGGCTGCCGCCTTTTACTGTCTATAACAATCATACCACCATTTGTAGAAGATAAAGATGGCTTTCCAACATCTTTCTTTTTATCACGACCAGAAGCGCCCCTTCGCTTCGACGGTGCAGATTGGGGGCGTTTCTTTCTGATCGAAATATCATGCGAAGAAGCTAAGGTGTTGTAATGGTTATCGGAGGTAAATTTTGTACCATTATGTTCATGGTATGTATTTGACATCATGCCATGTTGATGCCTTCGTTTAGTTGGTTGGTTTCGTCTATATTCCCTATTGGATCTCTCGAGTTGCTTTGCCATAGCAGCCCGCATTTCGTACAGCTGCGAAGCTATCTGGTTGCGTTGTTTTCTGGCCTTTTTATTTGATTTTTCAAGCTTCTTTTTCAGATCATCGCGACGTCTTGCAAGTAAAGCATTCGTCTTGGCCCTCTGTGAAACCTTGCCGTACCCTGCCGATTTAACAGCCGGACCACCACCGACGCCTTCTAAAGCAGCAATTCTCTGCTGGGCCACTCGATTTGCCTTTTTTTGGAATGTGTCACTTTTGGGTTTCAAATTGTGCGTTCTGCGGTGCGTTGGTGCGCTGTTTGGTCTTACACTTTTCTTTTTTCTTTTCGACATTGTTACATGCATAAAATCGGGTACGTCATTATTCTCATTATTTATATACTCCATGTTGATTCGATCTTCGTCACCAAGAATTAAATCATCCGTGGATACCCCATCTTGAGCCATTTTCGCCGTGTTGGTTGCACTTATAGGTGAAATAGTCATGCTATTGTTATTTTCATAGCTGTCGATGCTGACATTTTCCAGGCTTTCTTCGGCATTTTTATCTATCGATTGCTCCATGACTTTATTCTCATTAACTTCGTTTTTTTCTTTGCCAAGTAGCGGTTTTACAGAAATAACACGCTCCTGTATTTTAATTGAGGTATCTATTTTCTGTACTGGATTTTCAATAAGCATACTTGCATCATCACTTTTTTTTGAAGCTGAAGCATTACGGCCCTTCATTGCAGAATCATACTGTTTATTCTCAATATGTAAATGTTGATCAACATGCACAGGCTTCGAAGCGTCATCATCCTTACTTCTCTCCTTTTCACTAGCATATACTTCGTGCGTCTCGGAAAAGCTACTTTCAATTCTTTCAAAATCGATAGCAAGCGAGACTTCATCAAGCCTCCATTGCTTTTCTTTTTGGCTAGGGTAAGAATCGGCTGAAAAAAAGATATTTTCTACAACGCTAGCGCTCTCTTTACTTGCTGCATCCTGCCTAGCTTTTATGACTGCTTTTTCGACCGAATCTTCACAGAGCCACAAAAACTCCGGCCACGTAATTGAACCAGAAGCAACGCCATCATAAACACGATTCAAATGCTCTGTTAACTTATTTTTCTGAAGAGATTGGCACAGTGATTTCGAGCACCGGTTAATTTGGTTGATAACGAAACATATATTCTTTACTCCTTCTTCAATCTTATCTTTAGGATATTCTTTCAAATTGAATTCCTTTGGATGGGACCGAACAACATCTAAGACCCTTTCACGAATTGTTTCTTCGTCTAGTAAATGCCTATTCAGGGCCGGTGTCGCTAGTTCAGCAATATAGGCGCGTAATTCCCCTATATCAACTACGTTGTTCTGGGAAGGGGCGTTATCATC
>LT658467.1:0-30705 GCA_900128575.1 Stramenopiles sp. TOSAG41-1
CGATTTCGCAGTCTTACTAATTGTCTCTGTTGTATTGTTGTGAAGGAAATTAAAAATTTTTATTTAACTTAGATATAATTAAATATTCATAGTTAATCATATCATACTCACGTTCTTGCAAAATTATCAGAAAGTAATAATAAACTTGAGAGAGATACATTTTTTGAACACTCGATTTTGCAGAGTGTTGTTACTGATTGTTTTTGTTATATATTGTTGTGGAGGAGAATAAAATTTCTTTTTAAACTTATTGTGGGTTATTTTTTATTAAAATCATCTTTGTTCGTACTACGTTACAACGATTAGCAGACCTCTTGCCCTAAAAACTTGTCATGTGATAATTCAGTCGGCCAATCGCATGGCTGGGAAAACTGTTGATCAAGCAACTTCTGGTTGGCCTCAGCCATAAGCTCTTTCATCTTGGCATTCTCTTTTCGTTCTTTTTCTTCCCGAACGATTCGGTTCATTTCATCTTCTCGTTGGATTTGATCTCCAATAAAATCACGTGTCCTAGTAGATCCAGACGAAGTAAGGCTAGTTTTGGAAAATTCAAGTGGACTTCGACGGAGGTTTGTTTTCATCACAGGCTGGTTCAAGGTTTTGCGACTGAGACCTCCGCCGACACACATTATTATTATTATATATATCTCCGATTTTCTCATCATAATACTATCATCTTCTTAATATGGACTTAATAGTAATCTTCTCTTCTCATCATATCATCCATTATTATTTTATTTTTTTATTTATACCTGTATTTATTTCATTTATTTATTATTATTTTATTATTATTATATTAATGGCCAATATTATTTATTATTATTATTATATTACATTATTTATTGATGAGATGATATTATTTTTTTATTATTATTATTATTCCATTTTAAATTATTGTTCTTGTTATTATTATTTTATTTTATGTGTGCAAAAACTAGCTCTTATTATTTATCTTACTACTACACAATAATTTTTCCATTATTATTATTACTTACTAATTTCGCTATTTATTAGTTACATATATTTATTATTTTTTATTATTTATAATTATATATTTATTTCGAATTATTGCCCATTATCAGTAATAAAAGTAGATCTCGTCTGTCTGAAAGGGATTTAGATTGGAGCACAAAGCAGGCTGAAAATGCTGTTAGGGTTGTTTATCGTCGGGAGGATTTGTTGAAATTATTTATTATTATTTGCTAGCAGCATAATTATTAATTTATATTTTAACATTTTATTATAATGTACCACAATCATTGTATTACATAGAAAAAAATAAAAAGAAGGGGTGTGTGGTGTACTGTTATTTTTATAATTATTTATTTTCAATATAAAATCATTTCATATAGTCATCATTGTTAAATTAACACTCAGCAGTAGTCGTCATTTAGTACTGTATTATTATTTTTGGTTGTTTTCTAATACATTGTGGTAGTATAGTTTCAATAGTAGTAGTAGAAGCAGGACGACATTTGCTGTTGTTGTTGATGTTGCCTTGTTTTGTTGTGCTTATTATTATATTATTATTATTATTATTATATATGTTGTTGTTGTTGTTGTGTTTTTTTTTTGTCGTTGTTTATTGTTAATAATGGGGTGTTTGGTATTTGGTATGGAAGTTGGACTTGAAAGCTCATGGACCAAACCAAACCTGATCGGAAAAATATTGAGGCGTCTTGCCCCGTAAAAAATTTCTTGCAATGGGGAATAAGCCCGCGAAAAGCAAGACCACGCGGCAAGACATAGAAAAACCGAATACCGGATTGCAGACAACGCCAGATGCTATTCAGAATACTACGACTTCAGCATATAACCTGAGAACAGCCGAGGACGTTAAAGTGTCAAAGTGGTTAAAAAGTGTTGGGAATAGTATACTGATATATCAGGATGCCTTTGCTGAATATGGTTTCGACTCTCTTGAGTCCATTTCAACAATGCGTAAACAGGACTTACATGATTTAAAGGTCAAAACAGGCCACAGACGTATACTTCTTGCTGCTGTCAAAAAGCTAAAAGAAGACCTGCAGAATAAGGCACAAAAAAATCCATCAAAACGAGGAATTTCAAAGACCATCGACGAAGTACAAAACAACACATCAATTCATACGGAACAACAATCAGACTCATTAAATTCGTCAACAACTAATAGCATAAAAAATGACCATAAAGGAAGAGATAACTTTAATGTTCGTAACTATAGAAAAACGTCTTCACCTGAATATAAAGAGGTCAATAAATTTTTGAAGTCGTTACCGGGTGACTTGTCCGTTTACTCCTCAGATTTTGTTGATCATGGGTATGATTCTATTGAAGCTATCATGCTAATGAAGGAACAAGACGTAATAGCCATATTGCCAAGTGATAAGCGTGGACACCACCAAGTATTACTTCACGGAATTGTAGAGTTGCATAATCGCAAAAATAGATCGATAGCTCCAAGCGTTGAGCTTCATAATAAAAACATTACGAAAGAACAGTTTAATGCAACCAAAGAGATAGCCCAGATAAAAGCCGAAACTGTTATTTACAGAGACAGCTTAGAAAATATGGATGAAAGCGACTTGATCATGGCAACTTCGCAGCCACGATTATCACCACGATCTAGATTATCACGAATAGAAAAAGTAGTGGCCGGGACATATCGTACACCATCCGCTTTGCGCAGCGATTTAAGGCACGTTTATGTCTTATCCGGTAGAGATAGACTGCCTTCCCATAGAAAACGTTTTACTGGAACCGAAAGCAAGTATAGTAGGTGGGATGCGTACGCATATACTGCAGAAAGATATAATCCTGAGACTGATGCATGGTCAACTGTCCCTATAGAGCCATGTTTTGGCTCCGGTACAGCTTGCGGGTGCGAAGATGGTTTCGTACGTTCGACAATAGGCTATTCGTGGTCGCCATGTACAGGCTTGAACGAAATGCCTTTTCCAGCAGTAAGAAGGTCATGGGGTGATTGTATTGCTGGAGATAATTGCATTTATTCAATGGGAGGCTATGAGGGACAAAGGGGATTGACAAATATCTGCGAAAGGTTCGATACACTGGAAGATTCTTGGCAGTACATTGCCCCTTTACCCACGCCACGGCATTCTCTCTCATTAGCCAGAAATGATTTCAAAAAGAATATATATGCTGTTGGTGGTATAGGCGGCAATCAGAACTTTTCTCAAAAGACACTTTCTGTTATTGAGGAATACAATGAGGTTACAGGAAAGTGGAATAAATTGCAGGAAATGTTGTCGGTGCGAACAGGCATGAGAGCTGTATTCAATCAGTATAAAAATGCTTTATTTGTTTTAGGTGGTAAATCTGAAGTAAAAGGCAGCGTTCTAAGAAGTGTTGAAAGTTTTGATTCTAGGTCCGGTCAGTGGAACAAATGGGCAGATATGATATATGGAAGAACTTTTTTTGGTTGCGTTATTCTTCCATCCAATGACATTTTATGCGTTGGTGGGAAAAAATCTAATGAATACCAAACTACTTGTGAAATTCTTGATATTCGAGCTAATCGATGGAGGATTGCCTCCTCTATGAATCACATTCGACACTCTGTGCCGCATTCAAACGCTGGCAATGCGGTTACCAGGAGATGTCGAGGCTATACAGTTGCTCTACTCTAGGGCGGTTATAATATTTGAGATGTACATATTAAAGTATTATGCCAAAAAATTACAACGGTAGCTTCGTGGAGGTATAAATAATATATCAGGCCTTCGCAATAAATTGCTAGACTATAATATCTATCTTATATATAAGTAGTTAATAAAAATAATTTTTGGTTACTTAAGGTTGCTTATTATATTATAAAATATAAATAATCGTCATGATGTAATGGGCTAGGCAGGCGGCTTAATATTCTGACATTGAAAAAACTTTACCTTTATCGCACGGTAGTGCCAGTCCCTAGACTCTAGCATATAGTGTAAGCTAGTGACGAAATAGGGATCTCGATACTGCCCCCCTTTTTCATTTCACTTCACTGATACGTCGTCGTGTATTCCAAATACAACAAACGTTACACCCCCCGAGCAATAGGAGAGTGAGTGCTGTTATTCGTGCCTGAACAAAAACGTATAGAGGCCATATGGTAGGTAGCTATCCTGAGGCATACCATGTGATAGCACCATACTGTAGCCTACACGAAATACAGGTATAACGATCGCAGTAGCGCACAGCGTAGCAAAAGTATGAATGTAGGATCCAACTTGCTTTCCAACTATTATTATATTACTACCACAACAACCTCTCCTCGTCAACTTGAGCACCACCGCGCTGACCGCCATGGGCAGGGAATTGGTACAAGCCATAACACCCCCATCCCCCTGCCCCGCCATCGAACGCTTGGACTGCCGCAATAACTGTCCCGAGACAGAAATAATGGCCTCAGGAAGTGTAGCGCATAACCTGAGGATGGTTGCATCCAATGCATCCTTGGCAACTCGGATGCATGGAGGCACGTCAGAGAAAGAACAGCGGAGAAATATGGACGCATTAAATAGAATGGAAGTGTCAATTAAGCATACCGGTTTAAAACTGGATCCAGCCCAGGCAAAACGAATGGCAAGCGAATTGTTAGAAAAGACATCAATTTTGAGGTTTACGTACGATCGTCTAAATCGCCAGGCGAAGCATATCATTGAGAAGATTAAAGAAAATGATCAAGAAGCTGAGCATGCGCGTACAGAGGCGCGTAGTCAATTTATTGGTTTTCGTGGGGAAGAAGAGCTGAATAGGAAACTTGAGAAACGGAAAGAAGAAGTTGAAAGAAGCAAAGAAACGACCAACACGGAGGTGCGATACCAGAGAATGACGACAGCTTAAGTTCAGAAAATGATTCTGAATGCGATGAACTAGGAAAAAAAATTGATGTAGAGATGAAACTGTCGAAAAAAATTAGGCAGGAAATGAAGACTAAGGCAATAGCTACGAAAGGGAGAAAAAACGGCCCAAGACAATCTATTATACAATCTAAAAAAATGGCGAAGGATAAATCCAAATCTTTGCCAAGGTCTGTGGGAAAGAAGAGCAATCGCGCAAGAGCTGGACAGAAAGTTCGCAAAATGAGAAAAAGAGGTAGCGTTAGTAGACCGAAGGATAGCCCTTCACGGCGACCGATGAAGTCACCAAATGTGGCCCGACGAAGAACAAAAATTAGAGGACAAATTACGTCTCCAGACACGAGCCCTGTGCGTGGCGATGGTGGTATGAGTATCACCTTATAAAATTTGGTGGACGACGTGTTAAAGTGATTTTTTGCATTTATTTCGTAAGTAATTTAATCGATAATTTAAAATGATTTTAAGGTTACCAAGACTCACAGCTGATCTATCGGATGAACCTTATTTTTGGCTTAAGAGGTTGATTCCTTTGCGATTATGAAAAACTGTGCGGTGTGTGGTATTTTAATAATCTAGCGTAGCACATCAATTAATATTTTTATTATTGTCGTATCAAATTACAATTAAGTTAAAATATGATGGTGTAGTTCCATTTAGGTTCATTGGATAGTGCAGCTGGACACTTAGTAACCTTAAAATTATTTTAAACTACAATTAAGTTAATAATATTTATTAAAATATGTTAGAGAGTAAAATACACATATGTATGTGTGGTGTAGTATTTGAACCCAACACAAAAAATTTGGGTGTGTGCGGTGTGCGGATTATTTGCACATCAATTTTTTTAGAATTTTAGCTGCAAAACCAAGTCCTTCAAAAAGGTCGAAGATTTTTTCCTTCGTCTTGCATTTTTCTTATTTTTCAAATACTTTTCAAATGCAGCTCTTCTTATTAAAGTTTGTGCCCTTTCTTCTTCAGTTTGGCTCGATTCTATCCATATTCGAGCAGCATTTACGTCAAATTCTGCCACATCGTTTGACGATGCTAGTATCAAATGACTACGCGTTCTATGACTCTCAGAATACCGATCACTAGCATCATCTTTTTCATCAACTTCACAGTCGGCAGCTTCTTCATCTGATGACGACACACCAAAAGTTAAATTATCGACTAAATCTGCATCAATGCAAAGCTTTTTGCTAAATTTTACTCCCCGTGGTCGTAGGACGGATTTATTTTTTGTCCGGCCTCCAGCTTGTTTTTCTCGTATCTCGTGGTAACCAGCATGAACATTGCCTTCTGTATCTTCAGTTTCACAGATTTTTGTTTTTGTCACCACATGCTTATCAGTGATGTTAGGTTTGTTGGTCATGGAAGTAATAGGTATTTTGATTTTTTTGATGTCTTTCGCCTTTTGCTTTGCTGGCAATTCATTTATCCTTCCATCAATTGTAATTGTGTCTGGCGTTTTTCTACTTTCACTGATAATACCTACTGTTGCAGTATCATTTGTCCTTTGTCTAGAATTGCCAGTAACTTTTTCCATGATTCCCACAACACCTTCTTCCTCCTCCTCTTCAGCCATATCAGCCCATGATTTCGATTTTATCGCTGTCTTTGCTTTACTTCCTTTTTTACACTGTGTTGCAGTAGAATGCTCAATCGACTCCTTAGTGGACGGTACAGCCGTCTTGGATTTCTTTTGCTTTTTGATGCTTTTCTCGTATTTCTCCTTTTCATTTTTGTTCTTTTCTGGTGTCTGAACCACATTAAGCTCTGCTTTGTTGATTTTATCTCCGGCATGTTTTGATTTACAAGTCCTATTAGAAGCTTCTTCACCCACTGATTTTTCTATTTCAGCACATTTAGATTCTTTCCCCTCAACATTTTGCTTTTGATTGAGCTGTTTCAGGTCGTCTATTGTTTCTTTCAACTGATTACTTTCCACATGTTTGTCAATCACTGCCACACTGCCTGCCACAGTATTCTTGCATTCAGTATCAACAGATTCTATATCCTTTTCCGATAATTGTTGTTCAGCTTTCTTTTTCTTTTTCTTCTTTTTCTTCTTTTTCTTCTTCTTCTGTTGCTGTGGAGCCGATTCAAGTTGCAACTGATCACGTACTTCATTGGGTACTTCATTTACATTCGCCACAGGTTTAGCCTGGTTCAACGTGGGGCTCTCGACTTCTTTCGAGTCTTGGTCCTTCTCGAGTAATGCTGTGTCGTTGACCAACCGATCTTCATTACTTTTGACTTCTAGGTCTACGTTGTCCTGCTCCACAGCATTCTTTTTCTTTTTCTTTTTCTTCTTTTTCTTCTTCTTCTTCTTTTTTGCACCTACTGTTTCATTCATATGGGGACTTAATCGACCATCGGCCAGTATTCTTACCTCCGTATCTGGGCACGTACGACTACCATCAACAGTCTCTGCACTTGGTACTTTATTATTACCATCATAATGCTTGCTACGTTCCCCTAATACTTTGGTATCGCACAAGGATTTTTCTTCACCTCGTGCAGATGCAATCAAGCGCCTGTTTGCGTTCGCAATGCCAAGTGCAGCGATAGGGTTCTGCGATGCAAGAGTATTATTGAAACTATTCAAAACGTTAATTTCACCTTTCATAAAGCTGAATGTTTGGCATTCATATCTGAAGCGACCTGGTTGACAAAATTGTAGGCATAGAGCAACATTAGACTCTTCCAGAGGACGAAGAGAAGGAGAGGTGTAGCACAATATAAAATCAGACTGATTATTTCCTGCAAAATTTGTCTCCTTCTTGAACTGAAATTTACTAAATCTACTAAATTCCGAATAGTCGTCGAGATCTTTCTCTTTGTTTCCACTGCTTAAATATGACCACACAACAATGCCACCACATGGCACTGTGACAGATGTTCTTGATAGTTTTATACAGTCCGAATCTATCTTTACTTCTCTTATGTCATGGACATCAGCCTTTTTCAACTCATCAATGAAAACAGGGATTATACCCCCTTCAGAGTCCCTGTCTTCGTCGTGGCATGCAAAAGACCCAGAGCTGTCGGAACCATATTCATCATGGCGTTCTTCTGCCTGATTTTTACGCTTGTTTTCATTGTAATAGCTATTTTCGTCGTTGGAGTAGGCATCCGATGCTTCATAGGATTCGTCTCCACCAAAGTCATCTATACCGGAAGACGATACAAACGAGCCTGAGCCATAGGAGGAGTCAATGTGACCCGACAAAAATGATGGGCTAGTTTCAGATGAAGCAGTTCCAGATGTCGGAGAGTCCAACCCATCCTCGTGATATTGAACCAACCGGTTTCCACCACAACAACTTGGCTTACTAGTTTCCGAATTAAAGATATTTACATGGACGTTATCAATGTTTACATTCGCTGCAAGATTTTTCATAACAATTATAGTTGATTTTACCCAAGGATATGTCACACTATGACACTGAAAAGTGCCACTTTCCATAAACGTATGTGTATAGGACATATTTGACTTGATTACAGTTGTTTTTTGTTGCGACTCCGACGGATTTCTGCCATTTACCCATTGAATTTGATCATCATTTTTAGCCGCATGCCGATTTGTCCAGCGTATACTAGATCCCACCGGTATTCTTACTGTTCTTGGTACAAAACTAAAGTTGACAAGTTCGACCTCTTCAACTTTACTTTTTACCCCATCTTCGTTATCAATATCTATATTGTCGTCCAATGGGTTGATACCCCTTTTTAGGACACTTCTACGAGACATTGTTTTACAAGTTATGTGCGTAGATCCGCTCAGTTTGGTTTTCTGGTTTTGCCTCCGTTCCGATCTGTTCGTCGTATCATGGCGAAATGAAAAGGAAAGGAGAGGAGGAATAATAAAATGTTGTATAATATAGTAGTAGTAGTCTATCATCACTACTACTAATTGTTATAATGATTAATATTATAATGATAATTAATGGTGGAGATGATGAAATTACTAATAAATATATTTTTTATCATTTTTTTCTCATAATAATTAATTAAAAAATATATTATATAAAATAATAGGAGTAGTGCTAGTGCTAGTGCTAAATAAAAAAAATGATGAGAAGAAATTTATTATGTATGGTACATTATCGTCTATATCAAAATTATTATAATTATTTCAATTATTTATCACATCACAAAATTAACATTTTTAATGAATTTTCTTCCTATTAGTCCTCTGTTACTACTAATAATGATAAGGTACTGCAGTCGCTACCTCGTAATGATGCAATAATCGATTTAGTATTGAAATTACTCTTTTGTATTGTTAAAGAATTAGAGCGGAGCACCATATATATACATAGTAACAAGTGGTGAATCATCATGCGGAGTTTGGTATGATGGCGTAAATAATAGGCGGCGATAGTAAAAAGAACATCACACAATGGAGGAGTAGTTGTCCTATCTCACAGGAACACGTCAAGTAGGAGGAACATTACTCTACTAGCGCAAAATGCTAGCTACTGCCATCTAGTAAGTAGGTTTGAAAAATCGCCGACGACTGGTGGATTTTTTTTTGTTTTCAAATTATAAAGTGCTAGGACGGTACAAGCCGGCTTCAGAGTACCATTTTGAGTAGACTCTTCTATCCTCTATGCCGTCGGGCTCTGGCTTCAGCTTTGGCATCACTAGCTTCGAGTGAAGTGATAGAGAGATGTCCGTAGCCTGCAAAGTATGATATTCAGGCTCAGTGGCGCTTCTTGGGCAGAGAACCCGACAGCTTTTGCTCTCCTCTTGCTCTCTCTGGGCAAGCATGGTGAGTGCTTTTTTGCTTTCCTATGCAGTGCTAGTAGTTTAGCTATTCATACTACTATGTGAAGAAAAGTACAACTAAAATATCAAAATACATACATGGTGTATTTATATAAACACAGATGAGGAAAAACAGCAATTAATATTATTGTAGTGCAAGATAGCTTGCTACTCTTAACTAGTCTATGCCAATTAAAAAATTGTTCTTCTACTAATAGCACTACTAAAGCTGCACATTATTACTTGCCTCCTACGCCGCATGTTGTGGTTATGATTGATGATGATGCCAAAAAAAAAAAAAAGATCTTTTCATCACGGAATCTCTCCGCTTAGAATGGGCAAAGGGCAAGCTCGACAACCAATCCCCAGAGCATAAAAACATTAATAGTCGTGCTCACATAACACAGTTGAATTCAGACCGTAGCTACTTGCATGATCAGACTGCTTTGAAGTTGAAGGGGGCAAGTGGACAGGAGAAATGAGCAGCTTAATCGAGGAGAGGATATCGCGGAATATCGCAAGGCAGCAAGAAAACTTCAAGAGGCAACAAGAAATAATTTCGTCATTTAATGAAGATTTTTTGAACAGCAGCTCTGATAATTTAGTCGAACCTATGGTTTTTCTTGATGAGCTGGACATGTCGCTTTCGCAGATTCGCGTTTCTGGAAAAGCTTTCGACGGGGCAGGGGATAGCGTTAGTAATAGCCTTCAGGCGACGTCCGCCAATAGTCCTGCTTTATCCGCTACAAGTTTGAAAGTGGACGAAAGTGAGAATGAAAACTCAAAGCTAAACTTCTCCGATATGTTGGATAAATCGCTTCCCGATAATTCAAATTTATATCTTACGAATATTTTGACACCAACACAAGGAATTTTGCAGCAGCAGCTTTTAAAAGTCCAGCAGTTTCGCAGAGCCAGCAAAGAGATGCAAAAAACAGTATTCTCGTTGGAACAGCAACTGGAACGTGTGGAAGCGGAGAAAGTGAACCAAAAGCGGGTCTATGAAAAACAGAAAAGTTCGATGCTTCGGAAATTTGATGCAGAAAAAAAGAAATCGACGAAACAACTGAGTTTAGAAGCTGACAAATTTGAGAAGCTCAAAGCTGATATATCGTTACGACAGACAACTCGTTTGAAACGTGTCAATAAGGAACGACATAGTTTGGAGAAACAGATTAAAAAATTGGAGGGTAAAGTTGAAATTTTGAAGACACAAAATAAGGAATTGCAAGAACGCAACGAAGAGTTAAACGGAAAACTTCACGCCTCAGACGAATCAACTCGTACTAACTTGGGCACTATTTTGGATTTAAGGGACCAATTGGGAAAAAGTTTGACTCAAATAGCAAAGCTAGAGCAGCAGTTGCAATCTAAAAATAAATTACTCGGCGAGTCAAAAGATAGCCAAGCTTCAACTGAAAAAAAAGAAAAAGACGCGTTCGAGAATGAGCGAATGAAACTTGCCGAGCAAATAGCCACATTAACCATGGAGCTAGATGTGGCAAAGAAGAATACTCAAAAGGTGCGATCAATTGAAGCAAAATTAAAGTTATCTAAAAGTTTTGAGAAAAAGTGTAAAGAACTGTCCACCACTTTGAATCAAATGCGAGTGGAAAAGCGCACTGTACTTCTTGAAAACAATCGCCTAAAAGTAGAGTTGACAACGAAAAACAACAGTGCTAGAGACATGACAAAGACCATAACAAACTACAAGAATCAAAATAAGTCCAAGGCACAGATGATTTTGGAATTAAAATCGAGGTTGGAAAAAAACAAAAAGGTACTAGAAGAGTATGAAGCCTTGAAGAAAAAGCACACAGAACAAATTGAAGGAACCAAAGTACTAATGCAAGACAAAGATACTTTAACTGCTAGTCTAATTGATTGCAAAAAAGCATTGGAAAAAGCGTCAGAACTAAAAAAAATTGTCGAAGAAGTGCCAGCGTTACGGGATGAAATAGAAGGTTTGCATGAAAAATTACGGGTTGCAGAAAAAGAAGCCGTAGCGCGTGAGAATGAGATCACATCTTTTGAAAGCCAAGTGGCTCTGCACGAGACGGAAAATAATCAATTGCACGAGGATTTGACCACCGAGAGAAATCGTGCATCTAACTTCATGGAAAAGTTTACTATACTAGAAATAGAAAACGACCGCCTAAAGAGAGAATTAGAGGAGTTGGAGGAAAAAAATAACATGATTGCACAATTGGAGAACGCTGTCAACATGAAAGATGGATTAATTGAAGAATTAAAGAATGAAAAAAAGGCGCTGAAAACAACAATTTCAGAGTTAGAAGAAGTGCATCAGCGGATGCAAATCACCACTCGTGCATTAGCAGATGCCAAAGCGACCATTAAGTCTTTAACAATCATGGATTCGGAGAAGGAGAAAAAAATTGAAAAAGGCGAGCAAATATATGATGAAACGAAGAAAAAGCTGAACAAAACGTTTAAAGCCCTTACATTAGCAATGTACGCATTGCTACCGTGCATGGTGAGGTGCCAAGAGCTAGCGACACAGAAGCGACTTGCTGCGC
This sequence comes from Stramenopiles sp. TOSAG41-1, assembly GCA_900128575.1. Classification (NCBI taxonomy): domain Eukaryota; species Stramenopiles sp. TOSAG41-1. The sequence continues at coordinate 12,158 of LT658467.1, forward strand.
GCGAGTATCATCGTTTGTACCTAGTATTAAAGGACACAGACCAAGCTATTAAGAGCATGAATTGGGAAGCTTCCGAGAATTTTGACGCAGTAAAAAGAAACAATAGCAACTTGAATACATCTCAAAACAGAAAAAAATTGAGAAGCTTTGTTATCGCTGTAATAGCAGCAAATAGACTTCTGCGATTTGCTGGAATTGCTTCATCGCTTATACCTGTTACTCCAAATGCGTTTTATCCGTCGAAAAACATAGAGCCGTATCATTTTCTAGGAAAAAAACTTCCAACAGCTAAGAATCGTGGTCACATAAACATGTATTTAGCTACACCCCGTGACCCACCGAAGGAGTTGCCCCAGGTCTTTTTGGATGGGACATTAGATTCTTGGTTTGAAAGTGATGATTCTGAAGCAAGGAGGACCGAACTTGATGATTTGAACACAAACACAAATGCGCTAGTGTGCCTAATAAACCATTTTAAATTCAGAGAAAAGCCAAAAGACAGTCTATACGCTGATGCTGTATCAAAAACGTTGGATGAAGCTGGCCTGTTGTTCAACTCCCCCCCAGTCGACTTGTTGGATGGGTTGCTACGCGGACAACGGCGATTCTTAAAATCTAAAAAGGCCAGTAAATGGCAGCATGGCGATATTCAGGAGGATATGCGTGTCTTGAAGTCCATTTTTGAAAAAATGAAGAGCGTTAGATCTATTGAAAAACAAAATTTACTTGATTTAGAAGAAAAATCGCAGTTGTGGGAGTCAGATTTAAAAGCATTAAAATCGAAGCATAGCGTAACTACGTTGCTAGTGGAGGAAAAGAACATCGAAATATCGGCGCTTAAAAAGTCCATAGAAACCTTGGAAGATATTAATGCAAAACTCATACCAAAGGAGGAGTTAAATCGTGTCACAGAATTGCGCGATGAAAGCATACAAGAAATTGAAAAAATGAAGGTAGAACTAATTAAGGAAAAGGATAAACATAAGAAGGCCAGAAAAGCTTTACGTGACTTGAAAAACAAACATGCAACAGTATCAGTAACACTGGAAGAGCAGACAAAAAGTATGCAAACGTTAGATACAACTTCTACACGTCTAAAGACTTTGTTGGCCACTCAAAAGCGAATTAATGCAAAGAAGTCATCTCTGACGAAGTCTATGGAAAATAAGCTGAATGAGGCAAGTGCCACGAACGATGAACTTCGTGAAAAGTTGAACATAGAGAAGCGTAAAAACTGGGAAGACCGCAGGAAACAGGAGGAGAACATGGCTCATATGACAAAACAATTAAGCCGTAAATCGAAGAATTTGGAATCGCTAAAGGCAAAGCTAACTGCATGTCGAACTTCAAAAACGAACGCGGAAAAAGAGCTGGAAGAGTTGCAAGAAAAGTATTATCAGGCGCGAAAAGATCATCGCAAACAAATGGCATCGATTGCAAAGGACATTTCAGCAGCCAGAGAAAATCATTATCCAGACATTAGCGCAATGAAGTTGCAGATTGAAGCTCTCAGAGAAGAAAAAGCTGAGCTGAGACATGAGTTGGATGAAATGCACAAATTGTTGAAGTCGGTTACTACCACAAAATCGATGAGTCGTAAGGACATGCTTTTGTTAGCAAAAAGGCAGGCAACTGCTGATTTAGAAGATACTTTTAAAACGTTAACCCCAGCTAATATCCGGATAGCAACCATGGATGCTAAGAACACAGATGGAGTCGATACTGGCGACGAAGATGATAATGTCGAACAGTATTTATGCCAAATTGACAAAAAGCTGTTTCAGCAGTACGGTACGCCATCCTCAAAGCTGAATAAATCCAGTAAGTTGGATGAGACAAAAGATTCTACGGAGTAGTTTTACGGAAAAGGCAGCACAATTTAGTCCTTTATTTCATCAATATATATACGAACTTCGTACTTCGTATATACATTACATATTCATTATTATCGGTGAAACATTTTTATGGTATAGATATAAAGTTATGATATTATGGTACCTTTTCATTCGATAGACCAGATGTGCATTTTAGTTAGTAGTATCCCCTTTAGAAAATTTAACTTAAGACACGAAAAAAAAAATTACCAGTAGTCCAGTAGAAAATATTTTGATTTTTTTTTTGTTTTGATTATAATACAAAATATGTACATGTTATCTACTTGTAGATCATATTTAAACCGTATATTTTGGGCTGCTTTTAGAACTCTTCTTGCTCTCAGCATCTACTTTTTTCAAGTTTAGATCAGTCCCTTTCGTCATGGCAAATGGAATTGCACAACAAAACAAAAACAACGCACCAAGTATTAGTGGAGCAATCCTGAAGTTTTGTATTACAAGAAGTAGCAAAAAAGTAGGATATATGACGCACCAGTACTTTAATGGTATCATATGGGCGCCACCTGGAAAAGGCAGTAGTGACTTCTGTTGAAGCGCACGAAAGCAACGGGCCGTATCTAATTTACATTTACAAACGCATTCCTCAATAATAGAATCTATTTCGGTACACTCGAAACAATGTTGAGCTACGTGAAGACCTTGTTCGTGGCCCTTATGGCGGTACTCGCAGCAACATAGAAGTTCTGGTGGAGAATAACCGTCTTCGTCTCGGTACAATGCTTCGTTCGCGCCTTCGTCATGAAAATGTGACTTTGCAGCTCCCGCATTCCTCTTAGTCATGATGTTGAATACCTTGGCGGGAGCCTGAATGTATCTCTACCCAAGTGATATCAGGGTACGATCGCATGGCCTCAGGGCAAATTAATTGGTGTTTTTTTTATTTAATAATTTATTATTTATTATTATTATTATTAATAATAATAAATAATAAAGTTCATTACACTATGCTGGTGATGATGATGATCGATAATTTCAATACACAGTGTACTATGTATTACTTTATGATGATGGATGCTGAGGAAGGACTGGATTAATTTTTAGTACTTCTTTAGATTATTACATTTTTGTCCTATTCGAATAAATCAAAGATATGATGGCTCTTAAAAATTCAAAATGCACGACAATGAGAACAACAAAATTTAAAATAATAGTGTGAACAAACATCTCTTCTTTTTTCTTCTTTGGGCTGAAGCTGATGATACTACATACAGTGTAGAGTGTATGATAGCTCAGGGCCAAGGTAATTTAAAATTATTTATTATTCGATTTATAGTAGCTATTTATATATATTATCTTCTTCTTTATCTACATAAAGAAACTGCGATGATGGTGCGGATAACACAACACCATTTTTTATATAATAAATAGTCTAAAATAATTAATATAAATTACAGCAGTAAAATTGCCAACCAACAGATGAACTCCCCTCCATACTCCATGTAACTTATTTTATCACGACAAGCTTTTCGAACGACCCACTTCGAGGCTTGAGCTGAGCAAATTATATAAAAAAATCAAAATATTATACGAACGTAGGTAGGAAGGCACGCATAAAATCATGGGTGCCCTCGCATCCTCCATGTTATTTCAACCGCCTCAAAGGCCGTGGGAAAAAAATGCCAACTTTATTCCTATACATACCAAAACTCGAGGATATACAATAAATGCCTCTCTTGTATTGGCCGAGGGAGCAAAGTATACAATTTTATTTAGTCATGGTAATGCCGAAGATCTGCGGCAAATATACTCATGGTTCAAAGATGTTGCCATAAAACTGGGAGTAAATATACTATTGTACGACTATACTGGATATGGAATGACCAATAAAAGTAGGAAACCTTCAGAGGAAGACTGTTTCAAGGATATCACTTGCGTTTTCGAATATTTAACTGGAGTCAAAGGATACAGAGAAGATGAAATTATTCTATATGGCCGTTCTCTGGGAAGTGGCGCATCTTGCGAATTGGCGATGCAACAAAGCAGGAGAGGCAAGCCTGTTGCTGGTGTAATTTTGCAAAGCCCTTTAATGTCAGCGTATAGGGTTGTTTTTCACTTTGGATACAGTTTTCCTGGTGATATGATGTGCAATATTGACAAGATAGGTAAAATTACATCTCCAATTTTTATACTACACGGGCGTTTGGATGAAATTGTGCCTTTTTACCATGGAGAGCAACTATTTTTGGCAATCAAAGACGAGTACAAATATCCACCCTTATGGATAAGAGGTGCTGGACATAATAATATAGAGCTGACATTGAAAAAATGTAGTGGCACCCACGATACATTTTTTGGGTATATTGAAGATTTTATGAATTACATTACGGAATTTCAAAAAAAGCAATGACATCATAATAAAATGGTTTAGAGTATTACTTGAAATTGCCTTCACGTATTCACGCCATATGGCACTGTGTGATAGACTGCATCATCATTGTTATCCTTCTATCAAGTGTGTGTGTTTTTTTTTTGCTTAATTGATCAAGCCGCTGAGAATATAATCTCAGCCAAGATCTAATTGCTGATCTTGACGATATACAAAAATAAGATTTTTTCAATAAAAATTCATACAAAAAATGCATACATACAGTATTAATACCTTAAGACCAAGATGTGAAAAATATCAAAAGTATCTTTCATTATGTCTAGATCACAATATTATCTCAAACAAAGCGCAGACACATATTTTTCATTAAGGTCATGACATACATTTATAGTTAGGGCATATTAGTTTGGTTTTTTTCAAAGACCAAAAAATAAAATTCTGATCCAGGATTCAAGCCTGGTATGCGAGAATCTAATTTTGCTTGCTCTTCTGTTCTTTCAATTTGATAGCAATTCAAAAGGTTTAGACCTACTTCGTCAAAACTCAATGTCTTGCACAAGTATTGTGGTGAGCCAAAGCTAGTCAATAAGTACAGACCCTCATTCTTTAACGTTTTGAAGATTTCAAGCAGCATTTTCTTCACATCCGCAGGCTCTTCCGAAACCCACGATTCCTTGCCCTCATGGCTACCATCTACACCATCACGAACCAACAGAGCATCAAGACACCCTTTGTCGACGATATATTTTATAGAACTTTCCGGTACATGAGCAGAAATGTTTGTTGCGTCCAACTCCATCCATTTGATTTTGTCCTTATATTTGTCTTTGTCGTATTTTTCGCGCATGCGGTCAACTATGGCTTTGACATAATCTGACGCAGTGACGTCAGCGTATCCGTCATCAGACATTTTCATTGGCATTGTACTACTACCGCTTCCAACAATCAACACAGGCTCTGCTCTCTGAGTTGCACTTTTCAGAATTAGGTTTCGTAGCGGGGATCCCTTGTCGTATTCACAATACCAATCATACTGTTTTTCATACTCAAATCGAACTTCCCATGCTCTTTTTTTTAAGCCCACTATTGACATTCTATGTTGAGGCGATCTCAAGACAATATCACCAGATTTAGAGTTTTCAATACACCACATTAACGTAACGGTTTCGTTATTCATCTGATTGAAGATTGTCGCATACTTAACATTTGGTTTTTCATCTTCCTTCACGCAAAAGCGTACACGGCTGCCCAGTTCGTCCATAACGTAGTGCATTCGGTTTCCACTAGAGTCGATAAGAGGATACGCGTACCGTTGTAGCTCATCTATCATTTGGTTCGCCAAAGCGATCGTATCGTTCTCACAGCTTTGATCTGCACTTTCATTGCAGTCGCTGCCATACTCATCTTGCATCTTCTTTGCTAACGATAGCAAGCTTTCCTTATCGTGACCAGTCAAAAGTAACATTCTGTCCATTACCTGTGGATACTGCTTCAGTATCTTAAGGGCATCCACAGCGCTTTTAAACAACCAAATGTGTTCTATCAACCACAAATCTTCTTCTTTGGTTATGTCAGCCTTCGCCATAACTTCATAGCGCAGGTGCATTTCAACGTCTGGGTCAAAAGCATACGTAAAACTTTCCCCCGCATCGAACTTATCGCCGGCTAACTTTTCGTAAGCTATTTTCCACAAGTGTTTGGGCACATCCTGCGCTTTTAGCTGACCAGCGTGCGCTTCAACAAAGGCTTCTTCTGTCCAAGTTTTATTTGCTAGTGCTGACATGTTCCGGACTTTCTCAATCTTATTCGGCCTGACTTTGAAACGATCTTGTTCTTGCTTCCACGCGCGAAGTAGCTTCACGAGCCGGTTGTGCGTATTGTAGTAGGGCAATTGGAGAGTGTAGAATAATAGTAGAGAGGATGAAAAAAAGGTGCTTGCCTATGCTAGCTAGTATAATATTTATTTGATGGCCATCGTGCGTTGAGGAGGATTTTGCATGATAATGCTGTGGTAGTAAAAAATATTAATAATAAAACTGTAGTAATTGTTATTCATAGTAGTAAATAATAACAATGCAACATAATGAAAAACATCTCGTCATTATTTGCTATTGTGTAAGAAATTATTATAACGAACGGAGAACTGATAACCACAGTAAATAAAGAATTGAACCATGAGGAAAACAAACAAGCATCTTACTTCAATTTTTTTTCTTCCTACTGCACATGGCTAACTTCAAGGTCGCGCAGTCTTCCCTGTGGTCTATTAGTTACGCAATTCACAATAGTTGCAGCATCCATTCGCATTTCTCTTGGGCAACTATAAATTTGCGTTCCTTATTATCTGTCCCTACAATGACACCAATAACTGCATACTCTGTACAGTCATTAACTTTTACTAGCACTGGCCCTCCACTGGAGCCATTGTTGTGCACAAGATCATATGCATATATATATTGGTCGTCTACACTGTCAACGTGGCAGATTGACCAGCATATTTTGCCTTGGCCGGTTCGACTAGGCAAAGAGCCACGGATAGAAGTGCAGTTTTCGTCAGCAAGAAGATCCTTGCCTTGCGGAGTACCAGGATATCCAAATATGTATATTTCGCGTCGCTCGTCCAAATTTTCGCGTCTCAAACGAGATAAGGTCACTTGCAAACTTTCTTGTACACTATCTTTAGCATTCTGAAACCCTTGGACGTTAGTTATGGACGGTTGCAAGTATTCCCTGTCAGAACTTATTGTGTCTTCACTTGAGCCAAACGAAGGAGTTCTGTAATATCTAAACTTCTGATATGCTCGCAGTATCAATACATCGTCAGAAATCTCACGATTCTGCCGCTCTACCATAACTTTCTTAAGAAAAGTTTTATCTGCTCTAAATGCCCACTTGGGCGAGCGTGATTCTCCCTGGTACAATCCGATATAAACTTCTAAGCAGTCGAAATCTGCAATTTTAGTATCATGCCCCACATATTTACCATGTTCCTTGAATACTATATGGGCAGCAGTTAAAAATACACCTCGACGATCGTCCAAACAGACACCACTGCCAAGTTCAACAATGTTATAAGAGCCATCACTTGTATCAACCAAGCCCACAGAGACTATTGCGGGGGCGGGACTTTGCATTATTCTCCGACCCTCAGACAAACGCTTTGCAGTAGGTCCATAATTTATACTCTTTCCATGATTAGATTGTTCTCCGGCATCGTTGTAGTCCATTGGAATAGTTTGTTGAATTGGAATTCCAAAACTTGATCCAGACAATTTATCTTGTTTGCATTTTTCGCACATTATACCACCCTCACCCTCTTCGTAAATATCCAGGACATCGAGCCAGGTTGCCTGATTTACATGAGGATACTTCCTGCAGCACATGGGGCAAGGTAATTTCACAGTGACGATCAAACCTGGGTATTTTGTTGTTAAAACGCCAAGTACAATGCGCATGATTAAATTGCAATATTTATGCAGTCTTCGTGGATACTCTAGTTCATCGTTATGAACTCGTATGTTTGTACTGTGCCTAACAAAGATACCAAGGAAATCGTGATATCTCTGCTTTATCACATCAGAAATTTGGGAAAATATACTTCCATTCGTGGTCGATGTCCCCCCTTTGGTATTTCCGAAGCGAATGTAAATTTGAATGTCATCAGTAGAATGCAATATAGCAGCATCTGCTAAGTATGGACTTGTATCGTTTGGCAAGCTTTCCCCGTCATTTGAGTATTCCACCCACTTTGCTTGGATGAGGTGCATTAGTCCATGAGGAACGTAGCCATTTTCAAAACAAATTAAACGAGCAACTTCAACGTCGTTTTCAAGTGGATAGGAGAAGCGTTTAGTGAATTGATGAGCCAACTTTTCGTCATTAACATCTAGTACCGGTATTTTGCATAACATAAGACTTTTGTGAGGCTCAAGACATGGGAAAAGGATTCCGAATTGTTGCATTAAATTATACAGGTACTCAATTTGATTTTCAATATCCTTAGGCAGCTGATTAATGTCAATATAAGATTCACTTTCTTTAGTATTAGCATCAAGGGAATTCGACTTCATATTTGGACGAGGCCTTTCTCGGACCTCCAGTCGTGCAATCTCTTCACCGAAAGTACTGTTTTCATAATTTCCGCGCTTATCCCCAACTAGAATATCTTTCCAGCTATTTAGAAGATCATTAGTTGTTACAATGCAGGTGTTTCTATTTTCGGTATGTATTAAGAGACGGCTAATTAGCGAAACTACCCAAGATACATTCACAAAAACCAATCTTGCGTCTCTAAAAAATATTATGTCGCTACAATCATTTAAAAATTCTAACGCATTGATTACCATGTCATCATCGACATAAATTTGGGCACTACTTATATCCTGTTCACTATCCGAATCACTACTTTCTTCGTATTTTTGTTCCAGGCAATCAATTATGTAATCCACTTTGAAAAATGGTTTCTCTGCCCGCAATTCAAAAATTACATCGCGCACGTCAATGTATATTTTTGGAATTTTTATTTTGGCCTTGAGCTTACTTTTGTTTCCAATAATGGGCTTGCATGTCTCTAAAATTTTTGAGCGTAAAATGTTACGATTATTTTGCATCTTTTGTTGATCGACGCATGCGCCTCCTGGCATCGAGAGCTTGAAAATACAGCCATGCGTCAAGCTAGCTTCCCAAGATAGGCTAGTTTCATATATCTTTTCCACGTGTTTTATCATAGTATTCAAAGACGGCAAATTTACCTTATTCAACTTTTGTAGGCGGACCTTTAAAATTGCGCTGTGCGCTTTTGCTTTTTGTATCATTACATCACAAACACATTGCAGTACCTGCTTTCTTTTACGCGATGGTATTTTATCCATGTGAGTTCCACATAGAATAATTCGAGCGTCTGGTACATGATTATGAACACTTTGCACCCACTCACCTATATGGGCTTGGATCAAAAGATTCCAGTGCTCTTTCTCTTTTTCGTTCCATTGATGGGGATCTTTTAAACAAATATCTCTGAATACATTCATATTAAAAACGACAATGTAAACAGCTTTAGACGAATTTAAGAACAGCTTTAAGGTGCCCTTATAATCATACTGCTCATCTTTATCGCTAGCTACCATATCCCATAAAACAAATTTGTGTGGAAGTTTCACATCATCTTCACTTGATGATATTGTAAGCTCGGATATTTCTATTCCTATTGAAGGTTTTGCAATTTCCCGGGAACATTCACTTATCTTTTTGCCTTTATCCAATAAAAGTTCAACACATGACGTTTTACCTGCCCCTTTGGCACCAAGGAATACGGCTTTCGAAATCCTTTTAAAATGCGTTCGGCTAGCTGTCGAGTGTTCCTCAGAATTGAAATAGTGTCTGACTGCTTTTAAAGCTTCCTTTTCTGGCCGAGAGTTCAAAATAGACCTCGGGGGCATGTACAATGGGTTTCCTTTTACCAGCAAGGTTTTTAATTTTTTCAATTTCGTGCGACAATTGAATATATCGGATGGTAACTCTTCTATCATGTTATTCCGGATATCAAGAATTGATAATGATGTCATTTGAGTAATTCCTGGAGGTATGTCTTCAATCACATTATTACTCAAATGTAGCTTGTGCAAATTTTGAAGCTCAAATATAGGCCTCGGAATTTCACATAATTTATTTTTACTCAAATTTAAGATCCTTAAACTAGAAGGAAGAACTAAAGATTTCGGAAAATCACTCAATCGGTTGGTGCTAAGATTAAGCTCTTGCAACGTAAGTAGCCCTGTCAAATGTAATGGAAAATCTTTTATCCTATTGTTTGCCATATTCAGCTTTTCTAGAGATTGGAAAGCCCTTAAACCCTCTGGAACTTTCAGAAATACATTTTCGTTCAGATGCAAGTCGACCAAATTATCGCGAAACCAACGAAAAAATTGCATTGGCAAATCTTTGATCCTATTTTTGTACAAATTAATTTTTACAATATTTTGAAATATACCACTATCCGTTTCGTTGACTGCGTCACCGACAAGTTCCTTCGGAAACGATTTTAGTTTCATCCTAGTCAAATGCAACAAGCCCGAAGTCAATGCTTGGAGAGTTAAGTTTACTATATTTGCAGCAACACTTTCTTCATCGTCAGGCATTCCACTTAAAGACTCTAAACCCCAAGAATTTTGCCTTACGGCACTTGGCGCCGAGTATTGTTGGTGCTCCCAGCGTCGCTGCTTGGAGTCACTGGAGCTCTGCCGACTTAATTTATACTTTTTGCTAATACGATTTTTTTTCTTACGTCTATCTACAATAACACTTTTGTCCTTTGGTATCGATCCATAGCGTCGCAATTTTGCGCCTAAAAATTTTTTTTGATCACTGTTGGTAAATAATTTATCGTCCATATGCATCTCATTAATGGAGTTAGAACTGGAGTCTCTACGCAAAGAGCTAGTCGACGAGCTGCTTGAGTATTTGCGTAATGGTTCTGCAGACTGTGATCTTTTTGGTGGAGTGAAACAATCGTTTTGTGCTGAGGCCATATCCCCAATGCTGTCCCGCCTATTGGTTGGAGAGGGCACAACAGATGTGGAAGTAGGCCTCTCCGGAGAGACATGACTGGTATCAGTGACAATAGAGCTCATTGCCGTACCTCAACAGGGGCAAGCACTTCGGATACCAGCTGAGTATTCGCGTCCCGGTCCTCAGAATATGAAGATACAAGTGCTTAGCCCAAATCCAGCTATTCCAAGTCAAGAGTAGTTTCTGCTCCAGTTCTCTCCTATGTTGCATTAACAAATTGCCTGGTTTGTGCTAAGATTTCGAATGTAGTACAAGTAATGCCGAAGTGTAGTGATTGAAATAATTACGTATGTACCCGCCCTTTACCTTTATCTTCTTCTTATTATTAGTGCTAATATTATTAATTAATTTTTTTTAATAAAATTAAAAAATAATAAATAATATAAAAAAAAATTTTCTCCTCCATCATTATCATATCATCATCATCATAAAAAATTGTTGTTGTGGTGTGAAGAAGAGAAAAGGGGTGTGTCGTTCTCGATGATTGCATTGTACTCCGTAGTATTTCTTCCTCCCATCATTATTAGATATTAATAGCACGTATGTGTGAATACTTCTCCTTTTATCGTGGTGTCTTCTTCCTCCTCTCTCTCTCTCTTCGCTCTTTTCTCCTTGCTTGTTCTTGTTGTTCTCAGTTGTTTTGCTCATTTACATTGTTGTGTCATTCATCACATTGTTGTAATTGCTACTGGTTTTTGTTGGTGCTTCCTTTATTTTTATTATTTTAATTATTATTTAATTATTAGACCTAGTGCTATTATTTTTTTTTTAATTTTTTTTTTGTTGTTGTTGTGTTGTTGTTACTATGTTGGTTTGGTGTTTGATGATGCTGCCAAAATAAAAGTGGCCACAGGCCAATACCAGCATCGCGGCTTTGTGGAATCGAACGGCCCCTGCGAAAATATTTACGGCATCATGTTGCCCCCGCGCCATTCGAAGATGGGGTTGCAGATACATGTTTTGTTCAAGCTAATTGCTGTGGTCCTTCTGAACACATTGGGAGTGTTTGGTCAGCCTTCAGTGCAGAGTTGGAACGCAGTAATTTCATCAAGGTACTCACGCCGTACCACTTCTAACAAGTTGTGCGTGTTTCCATTTAATGTCGGCGACAAATACTACAGCGATTGTTTTTATCGCAATGGTGAAACGCAAAGCGTTTGTTGCACATCTATATTGGGTGGCAATTGTACAGAAGATAGCCTTGAGGTATGCGAAGATAATAGACAAACGAACAGCTACCTGCCGGCCTTTGTCACAGTAACTGGAAGTTACACTGTAGATCCATTCGGGGAAGTTAATGGAACTTACGTTTTGCTAAACCTGCAGTACGACACAGAAAACCCTTCCCCATTGTATCAACAAATTACTGGTGACTCGCATTCTTCAGGTTTCTTTTTTAGTTTTACGAAAACAATAGGCTCTTGGATTTTCTTTGCTGATTGGCGGCGTGGTGAGGAGCAAGTATTGAGAAGTGACGTCCGTAGGCAGAAGTCAGATTTGCTCCCTAGAGATAGGGGGCTTAGACATTATGTCAATGAAAATAATGAACTTCAAGACATCCATATTCATCCCTATACAGAAATTCCAAATAGCCTCATTTTATCTGATACAAGCGACTTTTGCCGTGCGAGTTGCTCCACAAACGTATTAAAGTCTGAAATCACTAAATGCACTGAAACATGTCGCTCGCACTGTAGTGGTAGGGGATACTTAGACTTTGACACAAATACAACTTGCACATGTTTTTCTAACTACGGTGGCAGCAGATGTGAGTATTTCTGCAATAAAAACACTTGCGACCCCACTGGCTCAACAAGCAAGTCCAGTAATACTTGCGGGAACCAGGGAGAATGCATTTGCAGTGCCAATAACGATAGGATTGGAAGCCTTTGCCAGTACAAATGCGATGCTGCGACTGATTGCGATGGTAACGGTGTGTGCAACATTAATGCAACATCAACGGAAAATATATGTGTTTGCAATAAAGACTGGTATGGTTCCTCCTGTAATTTTTATTGCAATGATAAGGAAACATGCCATGATCATGGAAAATGTACGGGGGTATCCAACCCAAAAGTTTGCACTTGCGATCCGGATTATATTGGCGAAAACTGTCAATACCAATGCAGCAATGACAAAACGTGTAATGGGAAAGGTGTTTGTGGAGCTGATGGAAAATGTATATGCGATGCGGGCCGTATTGGCGAATTTTGTGAATACTCTTGCACTGATCAAACGACATGCTCAGGTCACGGCAGTTGCGCAATCGACTACGCCCGAAAAAAAGCGGTATGCGAGTGTGACTGCAACTACTTCGGTGAGGATTGTAGTATGCAAAATTCAACATGCGTTGCAAGTGGATACTGCAAACACGGTTCTTGCTGTACAGATACAGATCAATGCTTATGCAAGCCTGGAGGTTATGGAGGCGTAGTATATTACGGTAAGCAGTGTGATATAGAACCAACAGGCTGTGATGAGTCCTTCTGTGGTGGGCATGGTTCTTGCGTATTTAATAAGACGGGGCCATTTTCTGTCCAATGTGAATGTACGAAACCATTTTTTGGCCCAAATTGTGAGACTTGTCATCGGGGCAATGGCATGAAATGCGACTGCGATAGTGGTTGCTCAGGCCATGGTTTTTGCGGCAGCGATGGCCAATGCGATTGCGCATGTAACTATTTTGGAAATTTTTGTCAATTCCATGATGAAAAATGTGTTGAAGCACATTACTGTGATAACGGGGGTTGTTGTACAGGAACAAACTACTGTGACTGCCCAGGCGACGATCTTTTTGGAAAAACCTGTGATACATTTTTTGATAATTGTACTGAAACTTTATGTGGCAACAGAGGAAGATGCTTAAAATCTGAAGGTGATGGTGATAGGACACATCTTTACTGTGTATGTGATAAGCCATTTAAAGGCGAAAAATGTAAACAATGTAAAGTACATGGTGTAGTGGGGAGTCAAAACACGTGTGAGTGTTTACCAGGTTGGAAGGGCGAAGAATGTGATATAAATATCGCAACTGAGAGGTTAATCGCAACAATCTCCATCCTCACCACATGCCTGCTTCTCTCGATAGGCCCAGCTTTGGCATATTATTTTTACATCACAGTTTGGAAGCTTGATTTGGCACCATCCGGCTATGATGACTTTGCATCGCTTACAAATCTTACGAGAAAGGAACGGACGTGCGGGGAAACGATACTAGAGTTCACTGGGCGATGCTTCGTGCATTACATTTTCTGTACGCCATGTAGGGATTATAGAAGCTATAAGTACCATAAAGGTGGGGAAAGGCACTTTAGAATCAGAAGCACTACCGATAATGATGCTATCGGTTTGCGAATGGGCCACAGGACGCTGGACTGGAGCTTTGACGGTTCAGATGCCAATGGGGGTTTTGGCGAAGTGATTCCATTGAGTTATCAAGTAATGGAGGAGTAAGGTTGTAACTTGTATATAATTAATTGATAAGCTACGTATATATAAAAGGACATTAATATTTACTACGTATCTCTTCGAAATATTAAGGCCCCATCCATAGGATCTATTCTGGAAGATTTTGAAGTTTAGCGAGGAATAAAATCAAATATGATACGAGTAAGACAAAAATATATATACAAATCATCTTTGTTAAGTCGTACTATTGTTAAGGGAGTTTTTGAGGTGATGAAAAGCACGAAGTGGACTTGTATAATGCCCAAATTAAATCTATGTATATATTTTCATATATTCAATTTTTAAAATCAGAGTATAACAGAGCATAACGAAGACCTCTAGTCTGTATGCGAAGACAAGCTTTCCTTGACAGACGTTTCCAAAAGTCAAATAGAGATATTGTGAAGCAAAACGTCTCTTATGAACCAACGAAAGAAGTGCGCAAACTTGCCTCACATACTATATTTGGGACATGGATTCAAAATGGATCGTAGCTGGCGTTTTACGTCGATAGGCTAACTTATTGTACAGCATGACATGGCATTGTTGGAATCTCGCCCGCCCCTATAATCGTCTTGGTCATAGTTGTTCGAATAGTGATTATTTGTGACCTCTGTTACCTCTGTCAAGCTATCCCCATACTCATCGGCAAAACTAAGTCGCCGTTTCTTTTTCGGGTCGGTACCGGTGGCTGTTCGCACCTCTGACATTATTTCTTTTACAGCCAAACTGTTCGTGCAGAACAGTTTTTATACTGTTCTTCTCAGAGGCAAGGGTTCTCGTCTAGCATCGGCCCAAGCCTGATGAACTCCCAACAATATGATTAGCGGAGAAGAGGAGAAGAGAGAAGAAATATTAAGTTAATAATAATTATTAATAGATATTTTAATTATTCTAATTATCAAAAATAGTAGTGCTAGTAGTAGTTTAAATCCAATAAAAATAAATAAATAATAAGCTCAACACAATATAATCCAAAAATTAATAACGCAACATTAAAACATATAAAATAAAATAATAAAAAAAATCATGCATTAGTAGTAGTAGCTAGTGCTAGTAGTGTGTAGTTATTATTATTATTATATTATTAGCAGTAGCCGTCATCCCGCAATTCGCTGATACTTTTGTCACTTTTTTGTGCACTCCGCCGCTAATATCCATCCGTTTTTTCTCAAACTTTTCGGTTTTGATACACTCCTTCCTACCCGAGTACTGCTCACCCCTTTGTCCGTGGTGTCTTCTTCACATACATGCTGTTCGTCTTTCCACAGTGTGCTAGCTAGCTAGTCTATTAAATAATAGTCTCTAATTACTAGCAAGTATCTACTCAGCTGGTCAAACAAGCAACTACTATTATTTCATCCTGATTAAAAAGGAAGAAGAAGCGAAATAGAAAAAAAAACTTAACAAAAAAAAGCAAACACAACAACCCAAAAAAAAAAAAAAGAGATAATATTTATATCGATTTCAGCACTTCTTCTTGTCTTCGCCTCTTCTTTCTTCTTCACCATCATCATATCTTTTTTTTTTATATATTTTCTCGCCACCACAACCACAACCACAATCTTCCCGCAATTCTTCACTGTTGTTCCCACAAACCAAGAGTAATTCCTGAGTAAATTAACGAGGCTGCTGCGCGGATTTCAAAAGCAACAATGTCACTTGAAAATGATGGCGCCATGGCCAAGTCGACGACACAAAAGAAAAAGAAACCGAAAAGTAAGCCTAGGTTGCTGTATGTCGGGCTGCATTTGCCTTGCCCCGTATCTTTACAAGCGGCCTTCGAAACTTCCATGCAAATGGGATTTTCTTTTGTTCTTACGCCACTTGTTCATCCACGGGCTGCTCGCAATCAACATATGGTTATGGCGAGGAAATTAGCATTTACTAGGTCAGACTTGGTGTTGCATACAGAGGACTGGTCAACGTGTGTTGTTGGCCAAATTTCTGACTGGATATGCTATGGCATAGGTTCAAGCTCAATAATTGAACGTCGTACTGCAGAGTTTGCTTTAGCCCAAGAGCTCCAATGGTCTCAACATATTGGGGTACCAGCCATTCAGATAATGTATTCAACTAATTTGAACAGTCACACAAACTTCTCGCGATGCTTGAACCAATTGTTGCACGAATACCGCGGCATACACGTTTGGTTGACCATACCACTAAACTCTTCAGCACTAGACGGTGTTGCGACCGACCAAAACATTGATTTGGACGCAAGCGATAATTCCTGGCGCGTTTGGAATCAAATACGCACTTTCTGCAGTTACAATCCATCTCTCAGCGTATGTATCGAAATTGGGCAAACAGTGCCCGAAAACCCTTTGCACTTACAACGCTGGTTTGGTGAGCCTGTTAAAGCCGCATTAATTCATGTTGATGCATTTCAACCGAACGAGCAAGGTTTTCCTGTGTTGCCAAAATTGCATCAAATTTACATTAAAGAGCTCCTCAAACACAGCGTTCAATTTATACTAAGTGGGCGTGCCAAGCATAAGCTAGGAATTCTACCGTATTTGCAATATTTACGGTACTTAAAAGATACATTGCCCGAGGAAACTTATCAAGAGATGAACGAAAAACCTTATTATGACTACTTGCAGGAGCCTTTGCAGCCACTATTCCATAATCTGGAGAGTGCAACTTACAATGTGTTTGAGCAGTGTCCAGTCAAATATGTGAAATACGAAGAAGCCATCTCTAGATATTTAAAATCGAAGTTGAAAGATGGAGACAAAAAAAATGAGACAATCCAATTGATGGTCGTTGGAGCTGGCCGTGGGCCTTTGGTCATGTGTGCGATACGTGCCGCTCAAAGCAACAATGTGGCAAACCTGAATATTATCGCAGTCGAGAAGAATCCAAACGCAGTCGTCACGCTTAAATCAAAATTTTCACAGTATAAAAATGTCCAAGTTGTAGCTTCAGATATGAGACTTTTTCAACCGTCAAAAAAGGCGGATGTTTTAGTTTCTGAGTTACTTGGATCATTTGGTGATAATGAGTTATCACCAGAATGCCTGGATGGGGCACAGCGATTTTTGGATCCACAAAATGGCGTAAGCATTCCATGTGATTCGACATCTTATGTTGCACCCATTTGTACGAATAAATTGTGGAATGAATGTAATAAATATAAAGACGTGAAGCACTTAGAAATACCTTATGTTGTTAAATTGCATAACTTTTTTGAAATTGCTTCGCCGAAAAAATGTTTTACGTTTGTGCACCCAAACCCTGAAACTGAAGTAGATAATCGACGTCTCAGAAGAATAATTTTTCGTGCAAAAACGACAACCCTTTGCCATGGATTTGCGGGTTATTTTGAATCGACATTGTATGACGGAGTTTCAATAAGCACAAATCCTAAAACTGCTTCAGTTGGAATGTTCAGCTGGTTTCCCATGTATTTTCCAGTGAGCCAACCTTTCTTGATTAAGCAAAATGAAATGATTGAGGTTAACTTTTGGCGGTGTATTAAGAATAGAAAAGTTTGGTATGAATGGTGTGTTGTTCAGCCTCAGCAAAGCCCAATCCATAATGTGAACGGTAGAAGTGCTTGGATTGGAATGTAGATTTTTGCACATGTAAAACAATTATATTGAGGATGTAATGTCCTTTATTTATGACTCTGATACGTATAGCAATTATCAAAATATGAGACATCTTAGGTTCTTTTGATATTTATAGATCAGCTATGAGTCTTAGTAACCTTTAAATTTAGTCCCTTAAATTACGTGTCAGAACATGCAGGCAATTTATTTGAAAGATACATCAATAGAAAAGCGACAAAGGGCATTTTTTAGGCGCTTTACTGGCAGGATCAACTACTCTTGAACATTTCTGTGGCGAACGTCAAACTTAATTTTGAGACCTATTAAAAAATCTAGTCTAAAATTGAAAAAAAGCAAATGGCATTCATGCAGGAGTTTCGAGGTAAAAGAATGATGGGGCATATATTCCGACGTTGCAGTTTTAAAGTTAAAGCTAAATGAAGGCAAATCGGCAAAAAAAAATTGCAGTTTTCTGGACTACTTTTTTTTCTACCGCTCCTTGAAGCTGGCGCGTTTGCGTTTGAGACTGATGGGCCAGGCTCAATCTAAATATATTTAAATGAACTGTGTACTTGCGTATACTAGTGGCTTAATTATGTTATATATACGTTATATATACTTAGAAGTATATATTTACTCTGCTATCAGGTACACTGATTTGCAAAATCTCGAAATCACTGCAATTTAAAATATCTCGAGCCATAAATTTTAGAGTTTTTTTTTTTTTTTTTTTTTTTTTTTTTCCTTTTTTTTTTT
>LT658468.1:0-30492 GCA_900128575.1 Stramenopiles sp. TOSAG41-1
ATTAAACCTCATCACCACCTTCAATTACTGAAAACGTTTCCTAAGACAACGCCTAAACAATCGAGAAGAAGGACCTTTATTTTATGTGTTAAATATAAAAAAAAATACGTAAAAAAAATTGACAAAACAACGAAAAAGTAAACTTAACTCCCCTCTTTTTTATCATAAATTAAAATATGTGAAGGAGATTAAAATATTTTTTAATATCTCAAGTATATGTGTGTGTGTACACAGTTAATCTAAACTAAATATTGTCTAGTACGAGCGTGTGTGTATGTTATTCATATTACGAGTGTGTACTATTTATCATCGCGTATGTACCGACTTCAATTTTACATTATATATTTTTATATATATTTTATGCGTCTCGTATTGATAAAATTTGATGAAATTATCAGTTCTTTTTCTTTTTATTGGAACGAGGTTTATTCTTATCTTTCCGCTTTCTCTTGATTCTTAAATATGCTCCAAATTTTGCCCTTTCTCCTTGAAATGACTTCGTTGCGCTGCTTCCAGCAAGATTTGAACGATGTGCCCCATCGCGATCCGAATCTTTCTTTCCCCGCGTGCGTAATTTTTTGCCTTTTTTGTCGCCATTGCTATTCGCGCCATTTTTGCGACTTTGTTTTTTCTCCAGCTTTCGTAGCTTCTTTTCTTCAAGCTGAGATTTAGTTGAAACCTTCACGATCCGCAATTGGCGGTTATCCAGAAAGGTACCATTTAACGCCAGGGCTTCTTTGGCATACGAACGATCAGAAAATTGGACGTATCCAAATCCTTTGCCTAAATTTTTTGATCTATCTCTAACTATTCTTACATTAACAATACCATCGTTACCACCACTTGTGCCCAGCGCAAAAACTTGACGCAAAGATTCTTCTGATGCGTCAAAAGGAATATTGCCTACAAATACGCTCTTCTTCGTAGAGGCTATACCGCTGTTTGCCTGCGCGACGCTATCTATGCGAATGTGGTTGCCGTGAAAGATACAATTATTATCCTCCAATGCTTTCTCTACACTAGTTTTCTCCTTAAATACAACATATGCATTACACGTATCTTTAACATCCCGGTTGACCTTTCCCTGGATTATGCTTGCTTTACGAAAAAGTTTATAGTTGTTTGCTTCACTGACTTTCGTCCCAACAACTGCTACTGACCTGACGCGTGTGGACTCCACCAGACCGTATTTCTTGAAGAATTTAACAATTTCCTTTGGTTTTACATCAACTGGAACATTTCCCACAAAGACCGTTCGTGCATCTTTCTCTTTTTTTTGTTCACGAGTTATTTGCATTTTGCCTTTACTGGGACCAGCCTTCCTGTTCTTGCTCTTCTTCTTCTTCTTCGCCAACTCAGCTTGAAGGGTTTCATTGTCGACTTTTACTATTTTGGGTGCATACTTTTTTGCTTTATCGTCTGTGAGTGACGATGACAAAAGTCCAGGTACATATTCTTCTGATATACTTGTCATGATGAGTGGTGGCTAACTGAATAGAATAAAGTATTCCTTGCTGGCTTTCATCTGCTGAACTCAATGAAAGCGTCACCGATCCACCATCGATTTGCTCCATTGGGCGGCCATGAAACACCACTACTATATTATAATTTTGGTGATAAATAATATGATGAATGATGATATGCTGCTGTAGTAGTAGTGTTATAATACTTACGATACTACTACCCGTATTATATTAATATGCTATCAATAATATAAGTAGATTATTCATTCATTGCGCGAAGAAATAATATATACACTTTTTACTGTACAATTTACTGTACAACAATGAGAAATCGAATTAATGCCAAACAAACAACAACACCTTTAACTATAACTTGTTGCGAATAATAATAACCTGTAAAACAATCTCATCATGATGAACTTATGGCCCTTCTATTCTATCCTGTACTCTCATCTTCTACTACTTTAGTTTGTATGTCGTACTTAAGTACGGTTTTATGTATTAATTCGATAGCGCTAGTCGTGTTGAACTTTTTTATTTCCTCGCACCACGCTTTATGGCCATTCGCTAATACCTACCTACTAATAAAACCACACTCTCTTTATATGTTGTTTTATCTACAACACACACATCATACATAGACTAATAATTATAAGGCGTCTAATTATTTACAATTCTTGCTCTCTGCATCATAGAGAGATGGGCCAGTGAGTGAGTGAGTGAGTCTATGAACTTTTAATACTATTTTCCTATCATCATATACCTATTCCTCCATCCGTATTTCATCACTAAAGCAATTGTAAGCAAATGATGAATGATGATGTGAAGTAAATGAAGGAATAATAAATAGCGCTATTATTATTGTTTTATTAAGTATAATAATGTGGTAGTGATGATGATGTTATTAAATTGTTATTGTCGTCATATCTTTTTACAATTACCTTCTTATAAATTATATTATTATCAATACACTGTAGTATATTATTATTATTATTAATTTGTAGACTCTATTATATTATCGTGGTGCGGAGTGTGTCTGTCTAAAGCAGTGTGGTAGTAGACGACAGAATGAAGAAGATGTTCCAATGATTCCGAACGCACGCACGAGCCCCACATCCGACTAGTGTGTGGCTGCAAGTACATTCAATTTGTTTGGTAGAGTACCTGTGGTTGTAACGAAAACGTCGAATAAGGATTATGGCGGAGGAGGACACTGAGTCTGCGTTACCTTTTGGTGAATTCGACATTTGTGACGACGTCGGCGAGGAAGAGAAACAGATCCCGTATGAGCAATATGGTTTTACGGACGAAGAGTTTGCTGCCACACTTAAAGTTTTGGCATGTGTTGCAAAGGAAAGTGAAGAATTAAAATTGTACAATGAGAAGCGCATGAAACCTTTACGCTCTGCTCTCTTGCCTTTTTTGAGTGACATCAGAGGCAAACTTCCAAAGGATTTTGATAAATACCGTCGGAGAAAGGAGGCAAAAGCTCTTCGAAACGCCAGGAAACAACGCCAAAAGAGGCAAGATGCAAGGTACATTGACGCGTCAAAGTTACGTGCCAAAAGACTACAGGATTTGCAAGCGTTACAAAGTGCGGGGCAAGGGGAGGATATAGGGTCGCGTTTATTAGTCCCAGATGGGGCAGTCGTTACGGCTGACGATAATGGCTTGAAGTTGTTGGAAGAAAACGGTCAAGATGTCTCGGAAGAAAATTTGCTTTCTCGGCCGCGTTCGTGCTACACTTGCAAGATAAGGTATTATAAATTGCATCATTTTTACGACCAGCTCTGTCCCGATTGTGCTTCTCTAAACTATCAGAAACGTATGCAATCTGCCGACTTGACGGGGAAAATAGCCTTAGTTACAGGTGGTCGCGTCAAAATTGGATTTCAAGTCGTTTTGAAGCTATTGCGTGCAGGTGCCTATGTCATTGTAACGACCAGGTTTCCAAACGATTGCGCAAGGCGTTTCGCGGAACTGGATGACTACGAAAGCATCAAAGATAAAATTAAAATATATGGTCTCGACTTTAGATATGTGCCGGGGGTCGAACGGTTTTGCGAACACTTATGCAAAACGTTGCCGCGGCTGGATATAATAATTAATAATGCATGCCAAACAATTCGGAGGCCTCCGGCTTACTATAGACATTTGATGCCGATTGAACAAATGCCAAAAAACGAAATGCCACAGGAGTGGCTCTCAGTGCTTGGCGTGGAAAATTCAAAGACAAATGCGCTAACGGATGAATCTTCCCAGCAACCCAGCACACAGAGTGGTAGCAGGAAGGAAGAGATTGCTGAAATGAATTCGATGCTAGGTATAAATGGCAAAACGTTTGGAAGCTTGACGGCAGCTGAAATGACACAAATTCCTATTTTAGCTGAGGACACGGACACTCAGGCGTTTCCGCAGCAGGAGCTGGATGTTAATCAGCAGCAGATTGATACCCGAAAACATAACAGTTGGCTTCTGAAACTTGAACATGTCGATACACCTGAGTTACTTGAATGCGTTTCAGTGAACATGATGGCCCCGTTTATTATGAATAGCCGCTTAAAGAAATTAATGTGCAGAAGCGAATGCCTTGAGGTGAACAAATTTATTGTGAACGTAAGTGCTATGGAAGGTAAATTTTATCGCTATAAAACTCCAAATCATCCGCATACAAATATGGCAAAAGCTGCAATTAATATGATGACCCGCACTTCTTCTGAAGATTATTCAAAATCCAATATATTCATGAATTCAATTGATACTGGATGGATCAATGATGAAAACCCTCTCGAGAAAGCTAGAAAGATTTTTGAAGAAAATAATTTTCAAACGCCGATTGATGAAATCGATGCCGCGGCAAGAATATTAGATACTGTTATGACAGGGGTAAGTATGGAGTTAGGAACTTGTCCGTATGGTAAGTTTTACAAAGATTTCAAAGAGTCCGAGTGGTGATGGCAAAAGTGTCTGAGTGAGCTTTTAGATTATTCTAGTTTGATAAAAACGTAAAGAAGTTTAAAGAAAATATTTTAATCTCCTTCACATATTTTAATTTATGATAAAAAAGAGGGGAGTTAAGTTTACTTTTTCGTTGTTTTGTCAATTTTTTTTACGTATTTTTTTTTATATTTAACACATAAAATAAAGGTCCTTCTTCTCGATTGTTTAGGCGTTGTCTTAGGAAACGTTTTCAGTAATTGAAGGTGGTGATGAGGTTTAATTTCTTCTAAGATTTAAGTAATAATATAATCAAAAAAAAAAAAAAAAAAAAAAAAAAAAAAAAAAAAAAGTATTATTCAGAGGGACCTACGCACGCTATTGCGCGTTTAGTTTTAGAGTAATGCACCTTGAAACTTTGTTGTTTTTATTACAAGGCGTTTAATTTTGAGAGATATATTTTTTACTTGCTACTCCCATCAAACCTCAAACCCCATATCTAGTTGTGGAGGTGACTGAACAATTTAATTTATTCCGCAAGATTAAGAGGTAAAGGCAGTTGAGGATCCATTTCGCCTGTTGAAGCTTGGGATAGCACCCGTTTGAGCGTTTGTCGACTAGATGCTCTACTTACATTTGATCTTGCTGTTTGTTGCAATCTTGCCGAGCCCCGCACGGAGGAGGTATATGGGCGATCATTATTATAGTTACTTGAGTTGACTGTACCAAGGACATCGCCTCCTGATTTCATCAACGTATTTAAAACTCTTTGATATTTCCGAAGAGCACGCTCAGCTTGAATTCTTGCAGCCCTTTCTTTGTGCAAATCTTTGACTGTTGCATTTCTAAGTCGCTGAGCTTCTTGAAGGCCACTTTGAAGTCGTTGTTTTACCATTTTTTCTTTGTCTAATGTTTTCTTTAGTAATGATAACGCTCCCAAACCTGGTAAATCTTCTGCTCCTAGAACTCCCGAACCACCGTGTGATTGTGGGTTTCGAGCCAGCGATGGAGATGACAACGAGGATCGCATTGCGTTTCTACCAGATTTACTTAATGGGCTCGCTCTTAGTTTATTTCCGTGCGGGTGGCGGATCCTTCGGAATTCGGCTTTCGTTGCAGCAACACCTTTCAGCCTGTTGCGTTCTAAATGCCGCCACTTCTCTCGTAAGGCTGTTTCGCTATGAGTGCGAAGGGCTTCGTACTTTGGATTATTTAATATGGTGTCGAAATTCCCAGCCCCATGCATACGCACTGCATGTTTCAACATATTCAATTCTGCATTGTTCCACTTTCTGTCAGCAACACCAGTCGTGTAATCGGGTATCATTTCCACATGCTCATCTGGGTGCAACTCATTTACCTCCTTCTCCACACGCAATTTCCACAGCAAATCATGATTCCAAGTTGAATCAGCCGATGAACCTTTGTACCATTTTCCTCCAGCCCCGGGTGCACCCCAGTAAGTCATTGTTTTTTATTTGGGCGTTTCTTTTTACGTCGCGAAAAAATGAATCGTTGGAAGTCTTCAATGATTAAAGAGTAGCTGTCTTCAACATGCGTGCATACGGGTGCTGGGTGGGAAAGAAGAAAAAAAAGACCAAAACTAATAATAATAATAATGATGATCAAACTACAACATACAATGTATTATATAACAAATAATGATAATAAATAATAATAAAGCAGTTGTAGTATAATTCCACTAAATGATCATCATGGTTGTGTCAATACAAAATATTAGACTGTTTAGCATGTATCTTCTATTTGATTTTTTATCGTCCTTCACATTCCTTATTAACTTCGTCACTTCATGTCATAATTTTCATCGGATATTTTTTTGGTATACGTAAATGGGTGGGCTGCTCGGTAGCAAGCTAGTAGTAAAATGATAGTAATGAATGACAACAAATAAATAAATAGTAAAATGTGAATGTGAGGATGAAGTGAAGGCAAAAACAAGAATGATAATAATAAATATAATAATAAAAAAAATGTTATAAAAAATAGTGTTGGTGATCTCTATTAGAAACTAAGTAGCATCCCAGCTAATACAAATTAATATAAATGAGTAAGGAACACTCTGATGACGCCATGGCCAACTATAATATAAATAATAACGCAGCCTCGGTAACGAATGTATTGTGAAGTGGGGCCTTCCCCTATCATTCACGCCATTGCCTAAGATAGAGTAAACTATACCGTAGTCTTTGGAAGGTGATAGGAGGTCTCTCTAAAACGGACAAATCCAAACGGCCTCCAAATGTGTATCCGAAGAGGCGTGGCTGCGTCGTTGTAGAGTATGAAGGGATGAGTATCCTATCTACAGCTCCATTTTCTCATACTCGTTTGCTTTCCGTTGGCTCCATAATTGCAATTATATCATATTTTGAAAATAAGGCTATTTCTACTATTGGCACAATACTATACATGCTGTAGAATTGCTAAAATTAGTTTAATAAATAAACATATGGATGCCTGAACCAATCAGCGACGAGGGTACAGAGGCAAAAGAGAACGGTGTTATCAACATGAACGAACCTTTGCAAAGGTTTGGCCCCTGCAAACATCCGTGCGCACGTTACTGCAACAGCTCACGACAGATCTTTGTCAATACACTCCATTCGAAACGAAGAGAAGTAAATTAGCCAACTGCTAAAAACTGTCTACATCAAAAACATGAGGACATTCATTGCTCTATTGATTGTTGCTGGGATTGCATCCACACAAGCACTATGCCCAAACTCTTGCAGTGGTCATGGTACATGCGTTGCGGATCCAAAGGATTCGTGCCAATGCTACACACGTTTGGAAACCACCCATGAATACGGCAAAGCAGAAACTGTAGCTGCATGGACTGGTGCTGACTGCTCATTGCGCACTTGCCCATCTGGATATGCCTGGGCAGCTGCTCCACAAGACGACCAAGATCATAAGCAAAAGCTCGAATGCTCCGGTAAAGGTCAATGTGATCGCAAATCAGGCGAATGTAAGTACACCCGTAAAGCCACCGTCTCTCTATATTTCTTTATCTAACAACGTATAAATTCTAAATATTACAGGTAAATGTTTCCCAGGTTTTAATGGCGAAGGTTGCAGACGCAGTGCATGCCCAAATGATTGTAATGGCCACGGTGTTTGCCAAAGCTTGGAGAAATTCGCAAAGGACTACGTTCCATTTGATATATATGAAGATATAACTGCTGAATACGATAGTGCATGGGATGCAAAATACAGTTATGGTTGCAAATGTGATGATGGTTTCAGAGGCCCAGATTGCTCCTTGATTGAATGCCCATCTACCGACGATGCTCTTGGTGGCGATGGAAATACCAAAGGACGTGATTGCTCTGGTCGTGGTAAATGTGATTACAGCTCTGGTCTTTGCGAATGTTTCTCTGGATACTACGGTAACGCTTGCCAGACTCAAACCACGTTGAATTAGATTGACCTAAGCGTGCGATCATGTGCATACGTTCTCTTATGTGTGCGCACAAATACCAAAAACATACGTAACTTACATAATCCGAAAGGTACTAGGCTGCGGAACAATCCCCCTCACACTTTAGGTATTGTTGTTCATGTGCATTTTTAGGCATGATATTCGTTTGTCGTAAAACGTCAGAGAGATGTATTTTAAATTAAAAAATATGTACTGAATAAAATCTGAAGATTCAAAAGACAAAAGATCAAGAATATTAATGGAAAAATGTTTTTAAATTTAATGGGCTCTAGTCTTCGCTGTCACTACCGGATTCGTAGCTGCTGCCCCCATCACCTTCGAACTCTTCTTGCAGGCGCTTTTCTTCATCGGCTTTGGCCTTGTCAATCTTTTCCTGCTCTAATTTCTCATTCTCCGCTTCAAGATCTGCAAGGTCCAGCTCATCTGGCAGTTGCATTAAATCCATATAGTAAAAGGTTTTCTTGTTTTTTTTGCACTGTGCGTCAAACCATCGCTTCCTTCGCCTCCAATCTAATTCTGCTTCAACTATCCACTGTCTTGCATGATGTTGTAACTGGCCAAAATGTACTGTAGGATCGCATTCCCTGCAATACTCTTTTCCACCACATTGGTGGCATCTCAAAATTGCAGATAAATTGCGTTTGCATTCAAAGCATGTATCCATGACATTATTTACAGGAGCTTCCCAAAGTGAAGAATTTGTGGCTTCGCAGTAGTAGTATGGCTGGCCACTCGCTGAGTCAAAATTTTCTACCCAGGCCCATTGCTGATGAGCAAGCTGTAACAATTTCAAAACTTCAACAGTATCCTTTTTCAACTTAAAATTCATGGCAACCATGTCATCATGATATCGATCAAATTTTAGACGGGTCGCCTTAACTATTTCGTCGTACTTTCTATCAAAGTATTTAGTATATGCAACTTGCTTCAAACGAGCTCTGTCTGCTTTTTTCAAAAAACCCCCTTGACGCTGAAATACCAAGATTTCATTATCAAGCAAATCTTGCCAATACTTCTTCCCAACTGGAGTTTCGAAGTAAGCGTCTACAAATTCTTTTGTCGATGTCTTTACTTCTTGCTCCGCCAAGCGCAGAGCGTTACTGTGATTCATTACGTTGGCTGCCACAGCTCTAGACAGGGCTTCCACTAGAAGACTTTTCAATTTTTTCTCAATCTCTTCGGCATCCTCGTTCTCGTCCAATTCCTCCCCTTCTTCCTGACCTTTACGAAAGTTCTCAAGTGCACTTGTGCATCTCTTTAAGTCGTCTAGAGCTTCGCGTAATTCAGTCTCTGTTTCCGTTTCAGCGGCTTTCATGCGAAGTTCTTCTTCTCTTATTGCTGCCAATCTGGCTTTTTCTTCGGCAGCCTTTTTAGCATCTATTTCTGCTTGTTTTGCATCTTCCTCCGCTTTTTTCTTAGCAGCAAGTTCTGCAAGTTCTGCTTTCTTTTTCTTTCTTTCCGATAGCAATATTGCCTCTAAGGATTCCATGGGCCCATACGCTGAAATACGCGAATTCATTAAATCTTTCCAAAAAGCCCGCCCATATATTTGTAACATAAGGTTATCTCTTAGATCAAATGCAGGTTTAAGCAACTGTGGGAATTCTTTGTTATAACCATACATTTCCTCGAGAGATACTTCTCCGTCTCCGTCAGCATCTATATTGTCTAACGACTTCTTCAGCTCCCCACGAATTTCATCCTCCCCTGTCAACATACGCACAAGAGCATCTAGCTCCGCCATATCCAACGACCCACCTTTGTCGATATCGAAAATGCTGAAGCAAAACTTTATGAGTGCCTCATCATTCATCGTGTTTAAGTTCCACAAACCAAGAAGAAATTCTTGAAAGTCCAGTTCACCGCTGCCGTCAAGATCTACGGCTGAAAAGACTACATAATTTTTAGATTCGACGTTGTTAGTTCAGCAAAATATTACTGTTTCCGAAATTTCGTACTTACCTCTTTGAGAAAATGGCGTTTCCGTTAACTTAAAGAACTCGTGAAATTCTTCCGAAGTGACTTCGCCATTGCCCTTCTTATCCATACCGACAAAAAATTTAAAAATTTGGTAACCTTGTTTTGGGGTCAAATGCAAGACTTGATATGTTTCCTTAAGTTGCTGTTTCCAGTTATCTTCATAGTATTCATAAGGAGAATAGCCATCAATGTAAACTTTGCCGGCACCAAACGCACAAAGGCCCATGACAAGGATTTGTCAAGAGCCCTCTGTACCCCTGACTATGCCAGTTCTGATAGATATGTGAAGTACGCCGTGAATGCGTGAAAACAAAAACATTATTCGTTTTTTTTCATCATCCATCATCATCCCTCTCCCACCTCCTCCTGTATTATTTATACCAACAACGGATAATAATAAAAGTGTATATAATAATAGCTAATCTTATTTTGTAGCAGCAGCAAGGAGGAAGAAGATGACGACGACGATCATGATGGACTTTGATTATTGTTCTAACAACTATATATAGTAAAAACTGGCAGTGGTGGTGTCTCAACCCAGACAGTTTTTTCTCTCTCTCTTCCTTTCAGATAGGAATACACGCCATGGTAGACACTACCATTGCAGTACCATCCACACCCCTCTGCTCCCATACTTTATGGTTGGTTTTATTACGTTGTTTATTGAGACAAGAAGAAAGAATCGTCGTGGTGAACAAAATAAAAAATAGAGGAAAAAATGAATGAACGAGAATTGGCTACCGACCAGCCATCTTCTCATTTTTACTCTCTGCTGTACTTTTTAATTTAAATTACATTGTTGTATCTTCTTCCTGATATTATACTACTAATACGACCACTACTATACTACTACCATTACTACAACAATGTCGTCGATGTTATTATTATTATATGATGTTGTCTTCTCCTCAGATTTTCCAAATGGGCGCCCGCCGCTTCCCCAAAGCCCGCGCCGCTCAAACATGCATGAGGCAAAACGCACACAAGTTTATACCGAGGTCTTCATTTTAAAATGACATCGAAAACGCCCAAGCTGGGCTTCGGCGAGATGTTCAAAAGGGCAACTACAAGAGGAGGAAACTGGAACACAGCAACGTTTAAAGAGTTTCCTCAAGTTTTGTATTGGCTTCGTGGGTGTCTCGGTTTATTACTCGGTATCGTCTGGGCAGTGTTAAAAATGGAGGGTCAGATTGGTCTAATATCTTACGTAGCGGCTTCGTCCCTGGTTATATTTTTGTACTATAATACATACGTTGAAGCTGATGTGCAAGATTTTGGGCAATTTGAATTAATTACGTCTGGTTTTATGCCCGCCCTTGCAATTTTTGTATTGACCTGGTCCATATTGTACACTGCACTTCATATCGATGATGATGATATAGGATTTTATTAGTACCTTCGTTTGTCATCAGCCATGGGATAACACTTTCAACAAGTACCATCACCGTTATTATTGAGCTTCAATATAAACTTTTGTGCGGACGACAGGACCAAGTGTTCAAGTCGAACTTACGTCTACTATAGTAGTGTGCTGAAACTTGTGACTACATCAGTGGGTGTAAGAGGTCTTGCCATGAAAACGCCAATAACTTAAAAACAAGGGGTGTATGAATAAATTAACTTTGACTATATAAAAATACTAGAGTTTTACGTTTGCAGTTGTATAATAAAAGAATCTTTCCAGATGCAAACTTTGCGCTACTTCTTCGTTTTCATTCCGCTTGTATTGGAACTTGTATCATACCTAGTAGGCGAATAAATATTCTTACTCATCAGATGTAATTGGGGCGTATTTACAGCCCTACTGTCCCTAGCACAAAGTGATTGATCATCCATCCATGAAATGAAGGTTGAATTGTATTCTTCGTTAGTCCTGCTTAAGTACATCCTGAATGCCTCTTCAGGTATGTCCCTCGACATACTAGTTCGCCAATCTTGGCCATCATTCTTCATAATGTTCGCTGTAGAGCACATTATGATGACATTTTCTTCATCTGGGTGTTCAAACTGGTGAACATGCTGGAACTTGCGCTCGAGCATCTCAATCAAACCGTCGAAGTCTTCCATTTCGTTTCCAGCATTGATCAAAACTAAGCTTTGTTTGTCACCCGAGTCATGTCTCAAAAGCATTTTTAAACGCTTGAAGAATAATGGATCTTTCAAACCAGGCGGCATACCATCTTCGGTATATATATCGACGACAATAACATTATATTTTAAATCTTCGACCGTGTTCTCTTCATTCAATGTTAATTTTTTAACACGCTTTGCCCTTTGCGATGTCCATTCAACTGCTTCTGAAATGTGCGTGTGTATCACATCGTCGTCAGCGTAACCAAAACCTTCTTGCGCGCCTCGCAAGACGGCGGCGGACCATTCGACAACGTCGATCGATCTGATATGCGGGTATTGGGATCGCAAAAACGATGGAATGGACCCCGCGCCTAAGCCCATTATAAGTATACTGCAATCCTGCCCATCAGACTTTGCTAAATGTCCGGCCCCTGCGATGCCGGATACAATTGTACGGGCGTACCATAAGATAACAGTATCGCCTAGATTTTTGTCGAAGTCGACCTCAGATTCTACAAACCCCTCAAGGTACCATGTTCCTATAGTCATTAGTTTTCGTTTGTTGTCATCTCGCTGTATAACTGTGATTGCTTCACAACCAGATATTTTTGGAAGTGAGGAACATGGGACAAACACAGGAGGATAATGACATATCACTTTCAGTGGTGGTGTGAGATTTCGTCGTATGCCAATGTTGTATTCTTCTGTGCCAGCTTTCCCTAGGTTCAGCTCGGAAAAGTTTGAGTCGACTTTCGAAGCTTCGGTCTCGATGTTTTCGGTGCCATCTTCACTGTCATCTTCTTCCTCTTCCGAATCCTCGGCAGGGCGCTTCGCTTTTAAGCCCGCAAGTATTGGTAATTCCGCCAATAACTCGCTCTCGGCTGATTCGTGGTAAGGATCACCATTATCGTTCAAAATAGTCATATATCTGTTATGTATATGCATTATTGTATCAGTAGCAACAGCTACACTGCCATCATCGTTTAATTCTTGTGCGTCCTGTAAAAACTTTATCAAGGCAATCGTTACATCTGCTACGACTGCAGCATGTAAAGTCGCTAGATCTGTACATAATGATTTGACCATTTTGCATGCAGTTATCCGTTCTTTCAAAGCCTTAGATGATATGTGTGCCACAATTGTGCACGTGGCACAAGCCCTCCATCTTCTGTCAACCACAGCTGCCTCGAAAGCGTCTTTCAAAGGCAGCCATGCAATGGCCTTGCGGACGGAGGAAGAAGGAAATATCCATTTATTTGACATAATATATTTTTTTCCAGTGTCTAGAAATACATTTGTGTTTCAGAATAAGGACTTTTCTAAACTTCAGTATGTTGACTGTGTTTGGGTATGGATGGTGGTGTCATAATAATTCATTTATTATTATTATTACTACTAATAATAATAATAACAACAAAAAAACAAATTTATACCACCAACAACAAAAATAAAAAAAAGGAGAATTGAAATACTAATAAAATATAATAATAATAATAATAAAAATAACAACAATAAAAATTAACAATTATTATATATAGTGGGATGCGGAAGAAGAAGAAATTCAAAAACAATAATATAGTGATAGGAGAAATGGGAAGAAGAGATTACGAAATACATTTACGGGCGCCAACGCCAACAAACATCGAAGTAAACAGTCTAGTATGTGAAACCATATACTACTATGTAGGATTGATCCAATCAATAAAAGAAGCCAGAAGGGATTTAATGATTTTGTGATGAACGAACAGAAAAATATTAATAATTATTTACAATCTCATCATAACAAAAAACTATCTAAACAATTCGTATTAAAAGTTCTATTTATCATCGTGACAATTATTGGAAACGATTATATTTTTCTACTACTGGCTGGCCCATCTGCAAAAAGAAATATGGCAGCGGCGTTGGTGTATACGCCGGTGCCGCATTTTGGCTTGGACTCTGGCCACCCGATTGTTGGATACTGTATGGGGAATAGAATGGACTGTACACAGATGGTGGTGGACTTCCCCACTCTGGTGGAGGTGGCAACCACCAAGGAGGAGGGTTCAGCCACCAAGGACCTCCGCCCCCTACCTTTCCATTGGCTGCTGCTCCAGCTGCTGCTTTTTGGCCTTGCACAGTACTTGCACCTAGATTTGCAGCATTGCGGATGGTAGCACCGACGCCTTGGTACCGATGCATTCCGTCATTGATGCCACGCTGGTCGGCATATTGCGGTTTCACTATCCCACTGTTTTTAGAATTACCTCGAAGATGCGAATTGCTCGTGCTTACGCCGGCACCAAATTTCGCTGCTAACTTCTGTCTCATCAGCAACGTTTGTTCAGGCGTCAATGATGGCTTCGTGATTCGCGAGCTCAACTCCAAAAAGGTACTCAACTTTGTCCTGTTTACCGTCTTCGACTTGCCAGCGAGTGCTGGGTCTTTAAGGCAACCTGGCATGCATGCTTTCTCACACTTCTTCATATCATGCTTTCCGTTTGCACCCACAAACTTCTCCTCAAGAAACGAAGGTGCCGTCACAATACTATTAATGATATTGGGTTTATTGTAATATTGTTGATTCAACTTTTCGTCCTCCTTTTTGCACGGTGCACAACGCAGTGCACACTCATACGCGCAAGCAGTCGCTGGAGTCCTTCTGTACTTTACATCGACGTTCGTCAACATACTATCGCGTGCCCAAATCCGGCGAGGCTCACCAGGCGGCAGGCATGCGGGCGGGGGTGGTGGCTTGCCGCCAATACCCCCTGGTGGTGGCGGGGCTGGGGCGAACATGGACATCGGATTATTCGATGGTGCTGCTTTCTTCTCCGAACTACCTCTATGAGTAAAAGAGTCTGGCATAACCAAGGAAGGTCGAAACAGGTTCATAAACCGTGCTGAAAAATTCTTATCAATGTCGTTCATATCACCTAAGACATGCTCATCAATCTCTTCGTCAACACGCTTTCCATTTGTGGCCTTCTTTGCGCCCGTTTCTGTCTTCTTGGAGTGGTCAAATACACCCAAGGTAGCATATCGCTCCAGCAAAGGGTCGATTGCTCGACTAGCCAGATCCATTGCACGCCCAACAGCAACTTTTTGGTCCTGGTTCGGGAAGTTAATATTTGCTTCAGCAACGCATAAGGCGATAGCGAGGCATACTAATGCATACACACGCATCCTCACTTCCATGGCTCAGGTTCAAGGATGTTGAGTGTTGCTAAGGCAGGTGTGGTGCACGAGCGAGCAATGCAAGAGCACCGCGAAGCGTTCACCGTGCAGACCCTGCTCGAAACTAATCGCCCTCCTTTTTTTTTGCTTCCTTTCCTGCGTACTTTGTTTGTAGTGTTGGGTGTCCTTGTAAACCCTATGTATGCGAAAGCTCCTCCTTCTTCTACTTCTTTTTCTCTCTTTGTTGTGCTCTGTTGTGCTATCTCCCCCCCTCGCTGTACCTGTGTCTATGCTGTTGAATGAAGTGTACTAATTCTTGTACTAGTCTTGATATACTATGTTGTTGACACTCAATAGTAGTAAATATCGTCGAGAACAATGAACAACTGTTGTAGTACTGTGTCTGTATACTCTTTAACTCTATTTACTCCTAAACACGACCACTCCCTATACGAACTGTACCAATTATTATTATTCTTTTGGGAATTGCTGAGTTCACACTTTTCAGTGTAAAGTATGTATGTATGCTACACTATTACACAAGCCAACGAGGCCTATGCTATACCACTCTATGCGCACCTCTACCTGTATGGTAGCGACAGTGTAGTTCACAAGTGCACACTACTTATTATACTGCATACATACATATCATACTACTGTTGACAATCAATGGAATCTGATAATCTGATTATTATTATTTGTACTACATTACTACTATTCTTCCCATCATCATTGTTCTTCTTCTGCTGTAGTAGTAGTATTCTTTTTTCATTTTATTAGTTATTATTATTATATTTTATCATTAATTAGTAGATTTGATTATTGATAGAAGTAAGTACAGTACGACTAAGAAGAAGAACACGTGCATGACCCAAGTTTATACGAACCTGCACCATCGTTTGTGCTTCAGTTACTCTTACCGTAACTCCATCATATATGCGCGGATGGTACAGGCGGCAACGAA
Source organism: Stramenopiles sp. TOSAG41-1 (assembly GCA_900128575.1). NCBI lineage: Eukaryota > Stramenopiles sp. TOSAG41-1. The sequence goes on from LT658468.1 coordinate 16,037, forward strand.
AATACTGAAAATTGTAGCGAGCAGTACGCAACTCGGTTTCCATACAAGTCTAGGGGTGGATGGCATCTCCGCCTAAACCCTGGGAAACGCAGCAAGGACAACAACAAGCAATGGCGGAGCAACAACAGGCTGCGGCCGTGGCGGGGGCAGACCCTACATCAGCGGCAGCTGCGGCTGCTACGAATGCTGGAGCAGTTGATGCCGGGGGGGGTAGTACTGTTGCTGGGGTAAACGGGGGGGCTCTTGGAGGGACTGGAGTCCAAAACCAATATGGCTCCTCTTATGGAATGAGCGGTGGATCATATGGTATGAGCTCTTACGGTATGAGCGGCGGTACGTTGACTATTTTTTTGCCGAAACTTGCTCTGTAATCGTATTTTAACCTCCTTTCTTCCACTTACTTTATTTACAATTAACAGGGTACGGCATGTCATCTTACGGTATGGGTAAGTATTGCTCTCGTAAGAAACGTTGCCCAATGCGCCAACGATTTTATGCGTTCGCTTTTTTTTAAAGACTTTATTTTCTAACTTTTTGTATTTATATTTGGTAGGTGGCATGATGGGTGGTTATGGAATGGGTATGGGAATGATGGGGGGATACGGCATGGGTATGGGAATGATGGGCATGGGCTATGGGTAAGTGAAATTTTCTCGATGGAACAAGGATCACTGCCTTTGACGTAACGCTATCTGGCAGGGCCAACTGGTTGCTTCGACGCAATATTTTCATAGTATTTCTAACACGCACGTATTACTTAATTCATACAGCATGATGGGAATGATGGGCATGATGGGAGGGGGGAATGAGTGGCTTATGTCGCTTAATATGTCTGTTATGTATGCAACGCAGATAGGCCAAATGATTGGCATGATGTGCCAGGGTATAGGAATGTCAGCTGGTATGATTACTATGACAATTGGTCATTTAGGAAAGTTCCTAGGGGAACTTGTAGGTACAATTCCAGTCCCAGAGCGCAGGATAGGTCCGCAGGGAGAAGACATGGGCCCTTTATCTGAGCCGGAGAAAGAACAGAAACGATTACAAATTCGCATTTGGCGTTATATTTTAGGTGGTGCGCTCGGTACAGTAAGCCTGTATTATTTTTACAAGTGGTTTTTGAAACGACGTAACCCTTTATTAGAAGCTTTTATCGAGCAAGAGTTGCGACTAAAGGGTCCTCGATCTCAGGACATATCATACGAGCAACGTATGCAAAATAGACAAGCGATGGAAGAGGCTTACCCGGGCTACAGCGAAGGTGGTGGTAGGGGAGAATATGACGATTATGGCAGTGGCGGTGGCTATGGTAGATCACGCTACGGGGGAGGTATGGGTTCATATGGAGGTAAGTTGTCTTCTACGTACACAGTAGCGTCACATTAGCCTACTGCATATGATGACATCCCGAGACTAACTATACTCATAATTTCAATCACAGGTTATGGTGGCTACGGAGGCTACGGTGGTTATGGTGGCTATGGCAGTTACTATTAGGAAAATATATAAATAGTAGCCCTTGTGTTAGCTTAGATTAAATTTTGTGCGTATTGTGTGAGTCCTATGTTGTACATATATCCATGGAGAACATGTCAAGGGCTTTTTGCATACTTTTTTTTTAGTAAGTCCAAAGTCGTTCTATGATACCTAAGGTACGCCTTTGGTGGTGGATTAATATTTTGGCGTGATGTTCCTACAACAAGTATTTGCAGCGCACTATGATACTTAAAAATTCGATAGGGAGCTATGTAGAGTCCAATTTAAAAATATAGAAAAGTATTCATATATATACTACAACACGTCACACACACATATGCACTTTACAACTCCAGCCCAAATTCTTTACTCATAGATTTTATCTCGAGAACTACTGGATGATCTGGAAAATTCAAGACACCAATAATTACAATGGCCGTGATAATTAGAAAAACCAAAATTGCAATAAAGATCCACATGTTGCTGTTCGATTGAAAGACGCTTCTAAATTTTTCATCAAACGGCAAAACTGTTGATGTTGAGTCTGGCGAGCATGCAATTGGTACAAATTTCCTATTATTCAATTTTACAAAACCTACGCCAGTTATAGCCAACGAATGCACGTTATTGCCGGTAGTACCTATAACGTTTACTTCACCAGTATGCAAATCGACGCTTAAAAGTTGAACGTAACCCTTTGAATCTCCGACAACGATCATCCTACCATCGCCAGTAACACTCATTGCACAAATAGGATCTTTGGTCAACGTGGTCCTAGATAATTCCGTAAATGCTACTTGCTTCACATTAACTCGCCATTGCACAAGGACTGATTCTCCACGCTTCGTACATTCTACGCCATACAGATAGGTGCAATTTCGTGTTTGTGACCATTGTAGGCAGTTAAAGAATGGCTGCCCTCGCTTTCGTGCATCCTTCATACTTTCACCGAATTTTTGCTTGATTTGACTAGCATTCAGGGTCGCACAAATACTGTACAAGTCTTCACCACTACCATTATCCTTTTCACTATCACGTTTCCAAATTATGCACTTTCCATCACGTGATGACGAGGCTAGTAAGTCGCCAACAGGTGAAAATTTAGCATCTAATACTGCTCGCTTATGACCTTCTAATTTCACAGCTTTTGAAATCGCAAACTTTTTGTTATCAATAAGGTTCAAACTGTAGACCTTTAAAACATTGTCGTCGCCACCGATAGCAAGCTTCGTGCCTCCACTATTAAAACTCAGCACGTTGATGCATGGGTAGGACGTGTGAAAGTCAGACTCCCATTGGTGTATCTGCCTAATACTAACTTGCTCTCCCTTGCAGAATTTGTAGAGGCGGCATTCCCCTTTTATCGAGCAAGCAAGAAGTTGTCCATCTGAGGACATGGTGACATTCGATATCAAATCTGGTCCACAATCATGATTCACGAGCTGTTTCATGCTCAACGTACCTTCTGCGTCAACCTCGCACCCGTTAATTTGAATCGAGTTTTGTATTCCAGATTTGGTTGATCCACCACCCCCTACGAAAACCACTAGACGGCTTTCACTTAATTTTGGATACTTAGACTTACCAATTGCCATACTGTGTATAGGAAACCCATAAATGTATTCACGAACCCCACTCTTATGGTGTAGCACCTTGTTAATACCAGGAATTTTTCCTTTCTTCTTTTTCTTTGTCTTTGCTGGGGATTTGTTTTTGTCGTTCTCGGTCACAGGTGAGGTTGACACGGCTTCTGGGGATTCATTGGACATTTTGCGGATTCTTTTCGTCCACTTTCTAGTGTTATCTGTGTTTGAGGGAATATTATGCTTCTTCTTTTGTGATCCGAGCAATTAGCCTCTGCGAGCAACAGCCTAGAATTTTATGGGTGCCTCGAAATATTGATGCCAGTCAGTCACGAAATTAAAATGCTCCTTATCACATGAGATCGATCATCATCATATTATATTATTACTACAGGTGTACTACTACTACTACTACTTATCTAATATTAATTATTTTTTATTATTATTTATTAATTTTATTCATCATAATCCACCACCACTACCAGTATCCACCATATCACAACAATAAAAAAATTATGCCTAATAAATAATAGCTAATAATAATGATGAGTAAGTTTTAATAAAGTAAAATATCTGTGTAATAAAATTAGTCTCACTACTGTCCTCCAATATCTTAATCTTTATTAAATTTTTTTACAATAAATAGAAAACAACAACAGAGTGAAAAATATGCAGAAGTGGTGTACACATACTCGCAGCAGTGCTTTCTTCATTCACTGGAAAAAAAAAAGAAAATGAAGAAAAAAAGGGATAAGAGGAGAGAAGGGAGGAGGAGAGGAAGAAGAAGAAAAAACACTCGAATAGTGTACCAAGTAACATCCACCTATCTGTCACATTCGGAAACACACACACAACACTAACACACACTTTCATTCATGCACTTCGCTCTCGTAGGTCATTTTGATCTATTGATTGAACCATATCATATCTCATGTGATTCTCTTTATTATTATTTACACTAGCCTAATAAACACAGAAGACAATGGATAATACAGGTGCCTATGAATGTGAATTGATGAGATAATAGATGATAATAATAGTCTAATAATTAATAATAAAAATTATCATTGAAATTAATACGCTACTAAAAAACTAGCATATTATTATTATTACTACACTGCACCACTGCATCGATGCATCGATCATTCATCATACTTCTGCTGCTGGCTACCATTACATTGAACATAAGCTGCAGTCGCTTCATTCTACTGTTTATACGTTTTGAGACAATTTTTAGACAGATTCGCGCTGCCATCACATAAGCGAAATTTGATCCATTGTCGTTACCGATGAGTTACGCAGGTACAAGCAATGATGATGAAGAGGAGGCTAGCAATGTTGTAGAGAGAAGCGACACATACAACTCTTTTTTTACGGCTACACGACACGAGTTCCAAAAGACTAGAAAGTTGGATTCGTTTCACAATAGCATCGGTACTTGGAGAAAAAAAGAGCGAATGAAAACCGTGCGGGTCGCTTTAGTGCTGTGCTTAAATATTGGGACAGATCCGCCAGACGTTGTCAAAACTTCTCCTTGCGCACGTGACGAATGCTGGATTAAAACGTCTGTCCTTCCCCCCACTAAAGCTCTACGTCAGGTCGGCGAAACACTTAGACAACAGTATGAACGCTGGCAAAAGCGAGCTTTGTATAAACTGTCGTTAGACCCGACGTTAGATGATGTCAAAAAAGTGTGCTTATCGTTGCGACACTCTGCAAAAAGTGAACGTGTCTTGTTTCACTATAATGGGCATGGTGTACCAAAGCCAACCCAAAATGGTGAAATCTGGGTGTTTAATAAAGGGTACACTCAGTACATACCCTTGGCGGTTGAGAATTTGCAAAGTTGGCTTGGGCAGCCAGCCATGTATGTTTTCGACTGTTCGGGGGCTAGTATCTTAAAGAGTTTTTTCCAAGATTTCAACAGCAATCAAATGAACATGAATAACAGCAATTTTGGAATTGCTATGAAAGAAGAACGAAACCAGCCAGTAAATGATGTATTTTCAACCAGTGAAAATATAAATAATTTCACAGGCAAAAAGCACCATCCAGCTGGAGTAATTGCGCTGTTTGCCACTGGGGCAAACACATGGCTCCCAACAAACCCAGAATTTCCTGCAGACATTTTTACAGCATGCCTTACCACACCTTTGAAAATTGCTTTACGTTGGTTTTTAAAACGCAACCCTCTTTCAACGCATTCCGTCACCTTGGAAATGCTGGACAATATACCTGGACATCTGCAGGAACGCAAAACTCCATTGGGGGAGTTGAATTGGATATTTACAGCTGTGACGGACACAATAGCATGGAATGTACTTCCCCGAAATGAGTTCCAAAGATTGTTTCGGCAGGATTTGCTAGTAGCTAGTTTGTTTAGAAATTTTTTGTTGGCCGAACGCATAATGACATCATTAAATTGCCCTCCGTCCTCAATACCATCTTTGCCCCCAACGGCCCAACATCATTTATGGGATGCCTGGGATTTAGCGGTGGAAACATGTTTATCGCAGTTGCCATCACTATTACGAGTTCGAGAAGCTCCTATCAATAACAGCCATTTTCAAAAGCAAAACGAAAGTGCCCGCTCTTCTCCACCAATGCAACAAGTTGTAAAAACTTTTCGACATAGCTCTTTTTTTACTGAACAACTGACAGCATTCGAAGTTTGGCTAGAGTATGCCTCTGAAGAAAAGCGGCCGCCTGAACAGCTGCCCATTATTTTACAAATTTTGCTCAGTCAGATGCATCGCTTTAGAGCATTAGTATTATTAGCAAAATTTCTGGACCTTGGTCCATGGGCTGTGGATCACGCATTGTCAGTTGGCATATTTCCATATGTCTTGAAGCTTCTACAAAGCTCTGCAATTGAATTGCGAAATGTCCTAGTATTTATTTGGACAAAAATTTTGGCATCAGACCGTACCTGTCAAAACGATTTGCTTAAAGATGACGGTCACGTCTACTTTTTAAGACACTTGCAAGCTGCACATACTGAACCGGAGCAACGCATATTGTCAGCGTTTGTCATCTCTGTCATAATGGACAACCAAAACAGACAAGGCCAAGCCTTATGCCTTTCCCACCAACTGCTGAAGATTTGCTCAATGCAATTAGATACCAAGGACGCTTTGTTGCGGCAATGGCTTTGTCTGTGCTTCGGCAAGGTTTGGGATAAGTTTTTTCCGGGGCAAAAGCACGCACTAGACGATTTAATTGCTGACGAGTTGGTGTCTAGATATTTAAATGATGATTCGCCAGAGGTAAGGGCTGCTGTTGTATACGCCATAGGCGCACTGGTGTCAGTTGACAACGTGGAAGAGCGTAGCGCTCAATTAGACGATGTAACCCGAAAAATATATGAATACAAAGCATTAGAGGCATTGACAAAAACTCTCGCACTGTGTCAAGACTTAAGTGTTCTTGTGCGCCACGAGCTGTTACTTGCCTTATCTAGATTAGTTTTTCACCCAAGGCATTTGATAAATCTACAACTTGTGGCAAGCAGTCTGGAGAAAATGGACAAGTTGAGGTCCGATGTTCCAATGCCCAAAAATATTAGCAAGAAGGCAAGGGCAATATTAGGCTTGCAAGATAAAGAAGATAATCAAAGTGAGGGGGGCGCAGACGCTTTAAGCGACAACAATTCCACAACCGAAACCTTAGATCCTTTGTTGATGGAGCAAACTAATTTGGAAACTGCCATCGGGACTGCGGAAGCTACACAAAGCTATATAAATGTGTGGAAAGTGATAGTCCAAATGGAAAAGAATGACCCATTTGAAAAAAATTCAAACTTGGCAAAATATTTGCTATTACAACTTGATGTGAACCGAGATAAATCTGAATATGTTGAAACAAGACGTCGTAGCGGCGGTGGCGATCTTAGTGATGGCAAAAGTACCAGAATGCCAGCTCCATCCGCATTGAGGCGTCAGATGTCTGTGCCAAACCTCAAAGTAAATCAAGTTAACAAAATTTCGGAAAGCACACATAATGTTGCTGTTTCTGGAACAACGAACGGGTCGGGACAGCAAAATCAACGAGTTGTAAGTCTAGGCAGTGGAACTTACGACGACTTGACAAGCGTTCAAAAAGAGACTGTTGCAAAAACAAAAAGAATGGAAAACGAAGCGGGCGCATTTTTCCGGTATTGTTACAATAGATTTTCCCACCCGTTGTTAGCACATTCAGATAGCGATAATTTGAATATACAACTTGAGCTCTGCAGCTCTGGCAATTTGACAGATGAAGCATGGGATGCGCTAGATGATGAAAATGTTCATAGAGAATGGCTCCGAAAGCGCAACAGAAAAATTGTTAAAACTGCCATGACTATGGCGGAAGAGCAATCAAACCACCAAGCAACATCAAATGCTCAAGATAAAGGCCACAGCACACCTGTGATGCTTGTGGACGTAGAGAATTTACGTGGTGTAAAGACAAGTAAATTTGAACAAACTGCCATTTTGGACAACGAGTGTGAAAAAACTTCTAAATTGCTTTTTCATCCGAATGAACCGGTTCTAGTTGCTGCGAATTCAAGAGATGGATTAAGTGTGTGGAACTTTGAAGACGGCGTTAAGTTGAAGCAATTTAGCAATCGTAACAGACCCGGAACTCGGATAACCGCTATGACATGGTTAAACTCAGACGAACCATCTCTTCTCGCCGTTGGCTCGGATGATGGTATAATAAGAGTCTGGTCTGGAAAACAAAGACGATATCGTCGATCTCGAGATTCTTTAGCTGCAAAACAGAAAGCAAAGCTCGTTTATAACTCCCTGGAAAGTGCCGGTCTAGGCATATCTGGCATTAAAATTGATGACACACAAAATGATGATCGTGACAACTCTGATTATGCCTTTGGGTCACATCGTTCAAAGGAAAATATTGTGGCTGCTTGGAATGCCGCGCCTGATTTGATCCCAAATACGCGTGCATCTGGTATGCTCATGACTTGGCAACAGCGAAATGGACACTTATATGTGGGTGGAAACTCTCGCTTCATTCGCTTATGGGATTTGTCTAGTGAAAAGTGCTCTTTAACAATGCAGTCTGGCTCGACAGGTAAATGTATCACTTCGATGACTAGCATGTGGGATCAAAGCAGCAATAGTTATAGTGGAGAGGTTTTAACTGGCTTTGCCGACGGTGCGATACGAATGTTTGACAGTAGAGCTGGTGAGGGAAATTCTGCGGTTGTCATGAGCAACGAAGTTGAACATCGCAATTGGATCGTTGAAGTCAGTTTGCAACGAATGCATGGCCGAACGTTGTTTACTGGGTCTGTAATAGGGGATGTCAAAATATGGGATATTCGAAATGCATTATCTTCTCCAATTAGTGAGATTGCAGCTGACACAATGACAACTATGAGCGTTCAAGATTATGCGCCCCTAATTGCGGTTGGATCTCACAAGCAGTATATAAAGATTTTGAATACCTCAGGGAACGTTTTGAGCACAATTAAATATCACGATGGATTTCTTGGGCAGAGGATTGGGCAAGTCAGCTGTTTGACGTTCCATCCACACCTTCCAATAGTAGCATCAGGTGCAACCGATTCTATTATTGCCATTTACAAAAGTGCATTGAGCCACACAAGGAAGTAATTTGGAAGTGTGCTTCAAATTTTTGCAAGCAGAGGAGAGTAAAAATAATCTTCCTTTACTGTTAATACATATTAATCTTCTATGTATGTTGATAGGATCTTCATTTTTTAGTACAAATCTGGGTCGAAGACATTGGATAGGGGTTTTAATAGGGTTTGTAAATGGAAGATCTGCAGAGTCATGTAGCAAAAAAAGTAAGCCATAAACCACATCTTTTTTTTGGCGCAAACGTTGTGGATGCATATTAGTTAGACTCGTGGAAGGTTCTATTTCATGCCCCATCTGAGATTCATGACGAAAATAAACTTTTGCTCCTGCTTGTTTTCGCCATGCTATGACCATGGTAAATTTGCAAGGTTTCTGGTTTTCGACGTTACACAAGCCTTACTTTCACGCATATGACAGTACAAAATTCAAATAAATACAAATGCACGGGTTTTGAATCTATTTGATGCAATAAATCTCAACTTTGTAGCGCGACATGAGTCAATTTTATGGTAAGTTTATGATTTTGGTTGTGCCTCACAAAACACCTTAATTTATCTTCAGTTACCAATAATCACGTAAGCACAACTGTGCTGTGCACAAAGTCATCAGTCGCATCAGCCTATGTGGGGTGTTCACAGTGCAATTCATACATAGCTGCTCAGTGTTGTATACTTGGGCAGGATAATCAAGTTTGCGACGTACGAACACACACACACATGGCAGACATTTGGACCCGTTACAAAATTAAATTGAATCACTCTCACGTATATTTACGAAAGGCAATATCTCGAAAAAATGTCCCGAAGAGATAATACAAATTTACGGAGAACTAAATGAAAAAATAAATGACTAAAGAAAACAGTATTTATTTTTTTATGTCCAAGAGTCCATAAAATGTACAAAGTACTGAAGTAAATCTAGAGAGATCTATTTTATACTTGTATTTTTTTTCGTGGTCGTTTAGGTTTGGCCGTATCATCTCAAAAATAATGGTGTGTTGTTATTTTTTTTAATAATAAGAAAATAATTTGTAATAATAAACAAACGTTAATTATATTATTATTATTTTATTATTATTTATTATGATGATAAAATGGTCTTATTATTATTATTATTATTCCTTATTATTATTTTAATTTTTTAACATCATACTGTACCACCAGTATGATTATTATTATTATTTTTTGGTTTCCATGATGGGTAGATAGATTGTGCTACTCTTGGTTCTACGTCTTCTTAGGAGATGGTTGATGTTGCGCCTGTTATATAGTACTAGTATAAGTACTAGTCCTACCCGGCATCCTAGTCTTCTTCTACGTCTTCTTCTTTACGTGGTGGTGATGATGATGATGATGTGAATTGTTGATATTTAAAACAACACGTGCGTATCACTTTGGCAACCATGTAGGAAAAAAAGTCCAAGAAGAAGTTATCGGAGGAACAGCCAATAATTACAAGTTGTTGCCGTATGAAATAATCACACCTCTTTTGTATAGGTGGTGCTGGCGTTATACGTACATATGCAATATTATTGACAAGCTATGGAAATGATGAGAAAAGCAAACACAAGCATCAAAGGCAAGTTACTATTAGTGCGCTCTCTTAGCCAAGATGAAGACGACGTTCAAGAAATAATAAAGAAAACTGATAATGACTCACCAGTAGCGCCCAAACTGACACTAGGACAACATCCCGTTTTGGGTAAATTGCCACTAGTTCGGATCATCAATTCGTTTTTGCCGTACGATGAATTTATTCAAGTTGAATTACGGCGTTTAATTGACGAAGCAAAAAATAATGAATATTCTAGTTTATATTTGGAGAACAAAAAATATTTAATTAGATGGGCAAGTCTATTGCAGCGTTCAAAACGCATGTGTAAAATTGGTCGAAAAAGGCTAGTAAGATGCAGTGCCGGTATTGTTTTACAACGGCTACATTACTTGAACCAGTCTGATGCATTATTACAAAGTAGGGTCAAAGCACACGAATGTGGCACAACACTTCTTTTTGGTGCAATATATTGGAATATAAAAATTGTAGTACGTGCATTTTTGTTTTCCTTACCACGTGCTCGGAAACTTAATGACGCAATCTTTTCCGAATCTCGGAGAAAATATCTCATTTATTGCAAAGAGGGTACCGTGCAAAGAAATGTATCAATAAAATCAACATTTACTGCGCTGCAATTAGCAACGGCACTTGGATATGCGGATGTTGTAAAAATCCTTTTTCAAATGAAGGAATTGAATGTGAATCATGAATTATCAACAAAACATATAAACCAACAGGACTTTAATGGGGCAGCATTGCATATTTCTATCCAATATAATAATATGAAGTGTTTTAAATTGCTTTTGAGCCATGACGATGTTGATATAAATTTACCTGTTATGTTTAAACAATATACCCCCTTAATGATGTGCGCAATCTATGGTCGTGTAAAAATGTTGGATATATTGTTATCGAAAAAAAATATAGATATTAATTTTGTAACACAGGCTAGTGTGTATTACAATACAGCTATAAAATGTGCTTGCGTGTATCGTCGGTTTCATATTTTAACTTTACTAATCAGTAGATGCGAACATACACTTGATATATATTGTGGCGGAAATGTACATATATTATCATGTTTGTACAAAACATTTAACGATGGATTACTTTTTTCACGCGCTGAATTGGAAACAAACCCATATTATATATATATTCAACAACAAAAATATATATATTATACGCTTGTTGCACAAGATTATAAAGATGAATGGAAACAGAATTTTCAGCAAGTACTTGATTTACTACTTAAATTTTGTAGCCACTTTGATTCATATAATAAATTGAGTCCAGAGTATGTAGCATGCAATTATTTGAATGTTTCAAATACAGAAACTTCGCCACTGATTATGCTATTTGCAACCAACCCATTTCGTAATTTGCACAGTCTTAATCTTCTAATAAATCAGTATCCCTTGTGTATAAGGAATAATCCACTAGAGTTTAATACAGGTAACAATGTTGTGTTTAAAATGCTGCAAAACGTTCTCTTGGCAAAAGAAAATAGAAAATTGGCGTATGGAAAAAACGAAATTTTGTATGAAGCTACAATTACAGAGGATGTACAGATACTTCGAAACTTAATATATATGCCTGGATACCATCGCGAAAATTGGACAAAACATAATAAAACATCGCATAATGTATTTACCATTATAAGAAAATCATTGAAAACGACTTACAATGAAATAGACGAAGTGGGGTATGAATTTGTTAAAATGCTAAGTAAAATGTTTGGTGAGAAGAATTTTTAAACACAAACAAATTACAACAAATAATGATAATTATGGCGATCAAGAATTGGGATGTTGCTAAGACAGATTAAAATTCTTATTATGCTCTTGCACTTCGTATTTTAAGAGAAGTTAAATGTGTATACTATATATAATATTGAAAACTGAATTTTATTTTTCCAAACTTTTATCTTTAGATCTTTTTGCCACACTTAGACACTAAATGATGTTCAGCAAAAGATTTCAGCGAGGATTCTAAACGATGCAACTCTTCATCTGTCATAATGTCATCAAATATGGCAAGGTCATCTTCATCCACCAAGTCTTCAACATCAATAAAACCTGCAAAAGATAAAACTTCGAGATGGTGCGACAGATTACACTGATTTAGAAACTTTTTCATTTCGTTTTTACTGTCATCTACAAGGTCAAAGCCTCCACGTTTTTGAAGATTTCTCGCAATAATTTTACATTGCTCTTTATTGTCAAGTCCAACGTTTTTGATTTCAAGCCAACGAACATCGTGAAGTTCATCAATATTAGAGCATAGTCGCTTTATATATATATGTACAAATTCCTCCGGGACGCCAGCTGACATAAGCGTTTTGTGTAATTCATATTCTATCTGATCCATTTTATTCTTTTTGCGAATTAATATTTCTGCAAATTCATCCGATATGACCAAAAGCTTTTTCGCTTCATACATTATTTCCTTCAATTTAGTTAAGTCTTTTGATCTGAATTCTCTTTCTAATCGAATCGTCATCGAATCAACTGCTGTCTGCCATTTTTTCAATTGTCTATTGGCTTTGTCAAAAGTCAAGGATAGCTCAGTGCCGACTAAAACATTGTTTTGACAAATATATTCATTGCATACGCACAATGCTCGTTGAAGTGCATCAAATCGCTTTGATCTAATGGTCACATTTTTAGACTTAACAATATTCTGCACCAAGTCTGCCTGTTTTTTAAGGTGCTTTCCGTTGAAGCTTACGGCCTCCTCCACAATGGCATGATAGCGACTTGAGAAATCGCAAAGCTTGGATCTTTTCGCTTCGTCTAAAGTGTCACTTAGCACATCGATAGATCCATGGAATCTCGCTTCTATCAGCTTTTTAGACATATAATCCTCTACAGAGCATTGCTGCCGTTTCGCTTCCTTACAAATACGTTCGTATAAATCTAACCATTTCACATTGCCATCGAATTTGAAGTAATCAAAAGGTGTTTTCCTTTTATCGTTTTCGTAATGTCTTGCGCTGAATCCCGCTTCTAGTAGTATGGACATTTTTTCATAGTCTTTTGCTATTGCTGCTACATGAAATGCTGTATTATTCATCTCTTTTCTATTTCTCCAATTTGGCCGGTATGATAAGGGGTACTTGATTGCCGAAAACCTGATTTCCCTTGCGGCTTCATCGAATGTCACAATTTGCTTTTCGCGTATAGCTTTTCTTAGGATTTCAGTCGAATTGGGATATGCATTTCCGACAACATTATATAGTACTTCATTCATCTCGTTGAAGTGGAACATATAATGCGTCAATATGGATTCCGCACATTGCTTCTGCTGCGACATTATTGCAATGTCATAAGGGGTGTTCCAATCAAAATCTGTTTTGTAAGGATCAAATCCATATTGTACAAGACGCCTAAATGCCTCATACTTCCCATACTTCGCACATTCAAACAAGGCGGTCCATCCTTTACCATTTTCCAAAACAAAATCTACATTATAAGTCATTCCACCTAAGTTTTCGTTTGATTTTACAACGGCAAATGAATAATCGTCTTTCTCATAATCGATAGATTTGATCCCTGACAATGCTTCTAACTTTTTTTGCGAATGCAAGGCATGTTCAATCAACTCGATTGCATCGTTCTGGTGTATGCAATGATAGAGGCACTCGTTGATCGATCTAGGTAAAAATATTTTTTCCATTCGATTCAGTTAAGCCTCATAGCTTTTCTTGTTTCGGGTTTCCAAATATGCTATGAAGCGTCTTCCTCTATCGATCGTCGAAGTGCTTGTAGTAGTTTGAGGCTACTACTCCTTCATAAAGTCACAAAATGACGAGTCTGCTGCTTACTACTGCGCGATTTTATTACTACTTATTATACTATCATTATTTCAATTTATTATTATTATTTATTGTTTTTTTTTTTCATTCGTCGTACACATCATCAGACTGGCGGTGTAACAAATAAGAGATTAGAATAAGGAGGAGTAAGGAGGGCTTATCGATAAATTAAATTCTAGTGTGCTATTGACCAACACACACATAGCACTAGCTAGCTAGAGCTCGTAGAAAAAGAAAAAAAAAAATTCAACCAACACAACAACTTGCTAGTTAATTTAATGAAGTAGTAGAGGAACAAATAAGGAAAAATAATATTAGGAGCCTGAACGGCAAGGACCCTGTCCCGTGTATTGACCAAAAAAAAAGGTGGTGNAGGCATAAATTAAGTGTTTAAGNATTTTAATAATGAAGAAGAAAAAAAGA